>JAHYSP010004308.1:4924-26059 GCA_019455505.1 Pleochaeta shiraiana
TTGCATAATGTAAGATGGCAACCTTCAGCCTGAATACCCTTGTCCAAGTCTTGCCCTTGTCTCGCTGTCTACATGCCGCTTCTGACACCAGCTCATCGACTAGGGCAGATGATAGTGCTTGTGGTCGACCAAAGCGGATTGCCGGGGCCACATTTCCAGTCGGACAATAGTATTAGACTTCCCGATGGGTTAAGCCAAGAGCGTTTGAAATGGCCTTATGGGTATATTTCCCGGCTCGTAATGTTCGAACTGCTATTATTTGCCCTTGGGTTATACGTTTGGTGCCCGAGTTTGAATATCTGTCGAAAAAGTTCATTTTTTTTCTCTTAATTTTTTGAAACAAATAAAAAAGTACTTCGTTTTCAGGCGACTGAGTCCTCGAAGATTATTGCTTCAGATGGTGGTGAGAAGTGAACTAGTTTGTCACGGTTTGAGTATTAAAGCATGAGCGTTTAGGTAGTCAAAGGTAGTTTAAAATTTTCTCTGTCTATCTAAATATGATCTATTAGCTAGTTATATACTTTTTACATCGCTACTAGAATGTTCTCTTCATCTTGATAACTCCTCATAACAGACAAGAATTAGGTGTTGGTAAAAACTTGGAACGCAATTGCGATGAGGTCGTATATTATTAATGTAACTTTTCTTCTTTTTGTCTAAAACTATCTCGAATGGTTCTGTCTAAGGAAATATACATATTACACTAGTGTTGCCAAGCCTTAACTTCACGTGATATTTACATAATAACCGACATTAGGTGAGTCTCCCTCGACTATGTCTAGAATATTCTGGTTGTTTCTGAACTAACCGTGTATTTAGTAATTCCAGGGGCGTGTAACTAAGGTTACGCGCTAAGAGTCTAACATGGATGTAAGCACCCTAGTGTTTTAACCCATGTAGTATTAGTAAAACGGTCATGTGATGGTAAATCCGTATCAAGCTACTGACTGCGATAATCATCGTAGGCTACAGGATCTTAACAGGCTTACAAGCCGTCACATGGTTGACAAGAAAATTGGGATGATTCGATTTTCAATAAATAGATACCCTATATTTAGATCAGGAAATTCCCATCAAGAGTCATACGTGGAATGAACATGGACGAAAGTTGATAGATATAAAGATATAATTATAAGAACTAATAGCAGCCTCTACCAATAAAGAAAAATAGACATTATCTCTTTGCCATTATTATTCACTATTAACAATTTGTTTTAGCCTTTCTTATGTAAAAAAACAAGACCCTGCGGGATTCTGAAAATCAATGTAAAGTTCATTTTCCCTCAAGGGATTGCTCAAGGGCTTACCTATTGGTATTGAGTGTCTCTGCACTATGTCCAATGTTGCCATGCAATTCTATGTTACACTACAATGGCTGTCTAATAGTTGATCAGCGTTGTAGCTACGCTCAACTCAATATGCACTGCCACATACTTTAATAATTACGTTAGTATTTCAGGAATATGAAAAGCATTGACCTCAAAAATGGAATTAACTTATTGGCACTGGACATTAAATGGTCTAATTAATCACGTGCAATGACTTTTACATGTTGAACTCTCTATAGCGTAGTGGAAGTATTTAATAACTCTCCACTTACGATTCACAGACTCATTTTTCTGCCACTTTTGCAACCATTTACGTGATACGTGATTTTAGTTCTTACAAACTGCTGCTAGACTTCCCCTGAAAATTACAACACTACCAACCACGTGGATGTAAAATGTGACTCCAAGATGCATAAAATAAGATAGTTATAAAGCAACTGTAAAAGCTACGTAATTTGCGAGGGGCCACCTCTCTTCTCGCTTCAATAGTCGCAGATGCTGAGCTAGGCAATCTTATTTAGAAGTAACCACGGAGGAATTTCTGGAAATTTTCATCGACAAGTGGTAGAATGTAATTGCGAGAAAAAAGCTGTCAATATTTAGGATATTATGATGTATTTCCAGGACAGTTAAGATTTTGGAAAGTAATTTTGATCAAGTAGAAGCGTAATTTGTCGAGGGGTTCATCAGGTGACGAGATGTTCTCAATGATTGTTCAGCTATGTAATCGTGTGAAGTTTGGTTTGGAGAATCATGTAAATAGGTTTAGAATTGATCTATGACATACAGAGCTTAGTCCTTTTTTATTCTTTTCTTATGTCTGTCTTTACTAAGCACGGTCTAAGTATTTTTGTGTGTTTGTTTATTTACATTCTAATTCGTTGTCTGGTCAACAATTACCTGATGGAACCACTATATATACATGTACAGTAGCTACAAGAATTGTCACACAAAATCACTAGATCTTATGAATTAAATGATAACCTCACAAAAACTGCGTAAAAATAAATAATTCTAGTTTTTTTATTTTTATTTTTTTCGGAAAAAAAATAAACAAAAACAAAACTGTCATCATATTCTGCATGATGAATATAATTGTGAGCGAAACTGTCCATTGAAACACATTTGGTGGTTGTCTTGGATCACCTAATTGTCATGGATCATGTAAGAAAAGCAATGGGCATTTAGATGTGTGATGGTAGTTAAGAATTAAATCTATGGGGACGATAATTCAGCTAGAAGCTGCTCTATATATATGCTTTACAGAGGACTTTAGTGATCCCGATCAGTATTCTGAAAGTATGAGTCCCGTTCCAGCCTCTCCAAAATATAGTTAGTAAAATCGATTCCTTTAGAGTTGGCCCGCTGATGGGATCAATCGGCTAACCAGCCGCCATACTTGACTCCTAATTCCAGCCTCATCAAAATATCAAAAGTACCTGCCACATGTTATGGGATTGACCCATTGGACCTGGTAGAAGTGGCTCGTTGGACAGGCATATGCTTAGAAGCATATGCTACAGGTATCAATCAGCTAACTAGCCGTCACCCTAACCAATTCTTGGGATAGATATTTGACCAACATTTTATCATTTTCACAATCTGAATAATGGCACTTGAGCAACCTGATAATTTTAAAGTTTGTTTATTCTGTTTCTTTGGGAATCTAAGTGTTGGAATATTGAATAGTAATTTATCACGTTATCACGTTATGTGCTATATAGTAAACAATAACTACGCGTCTCTAGCGCGTCTCTGTATAAATAAATAGTTTCATAATCAGAATAAAAAATATAACAATCCAACAACACAACTGCAGGACGTAATATAAAGATTACAGTTTTTGCACCGTGTTAAAGTATCCCGACACTGATCAGTGAGCGCGCACTGATCAGAAAATTAGGAATAACTGGAGGGATATTGTTTCCCACCTTTTACCCAAAATTTCAGTCGCAGAGAAAGAAGAACTGACTTGGAAGCTTGATAGCGTATTTTTTAATCGATTATCGCCTACAAAGCTATTCTCCATTAACAGAATATAAATACTCGGAATTGGAAGGATATTGCTTCCCACCTTTCTCGACGTTTATTTTCTATTAACGCGTCAATCTATTCATACTCTAGAAAACCTTAATTTCTTTATCATCTTAAACAAATCCTAAAACTACCCAAATTTCATCAACTTATCAATTCATTCGAAAAAATAACAACTGTCCGGAGCGCAAAAGAAGCCATAAGTGCCAAGAACTCCGACTCCAAAATGTCAACCTCCGATAAATTTGACGTATTCATCGAGGGAAAACTTAGTTTTTACGAAAAATTTAACACATTAAACTCAAATCTACAGGAACAATTTCAACTTGATTTCGAGGATTTTACAATTGATTCTTTCCGATCTGCTAGTATAAGATCGATTCAAAATCTATGTGACTGTTTGCTTAGCAGAGGGGTTTATGTAGCTAAGAATGACAAAAGAAAAACTATTGCACAAGCCCTTCACGAATGTGTAATTGAAGATGAACAGCACAAATGGACTGATGAAGAAATTATCCAAGCTGTAGATCGTCTTGATGAACCTATTCTATCATCTAAAATAAACAATCGACTAAAGAGTATTAACTTTATGAATAATGACAATTTGGTCACTTGGGATCAGCTTAAAACTAAAAGTAAGAATTGTGACTTTACTTACTTTTGATTATAATGAAAAAGCGCCAGACCAAAGTTTTAAAATGGAAAGTAATAAATCTTGCGATGAATTCCCTCTTAATGAATGTAGACGACAAAAAGTAACTGGCTTATGAAAAAAAATTGCGAATCTAGCCACAATCTATACAGATGAGCAAAAGTATAGCGGTTCAAATGATAGCATTGATTTCAGTGTTAAGATTTTCTACGACGTTTGTAACCGTACCGAAATCCCAAAAGATGCATATTCCAAGGCCTTCACGACAATGGTAAATGGAGTTGCTCTTCACCTTTATTACTTAAATGAACTTTCCGAATTACCTTTTTCTAAAGCTGTCAACCACTTGCGCAACTACTTCCAAGGACCTGAATTTCAGCGAAAGAATTTGAATGAATGCAATAAGTTGACCCTCAAAACAATCATCTCATCTAATGCAAATAAGTTGTTAACAGAATGCCTACAGCTTCTTGTTCAGAATCTGAAAGAACTACAGCATGGACTAAAGTTTTCGCTTCAAACACCTGATAACTTGCACGACAAAGTAATCATGACCTGTCAAGGAGTCCCAGCATGTAAATATACCGTTTTAGACCCCCCAGAAACCCTTCGAGTATTAATCAACAAACTACAGTCTTCAATCTCGGCATACGATAAAGAAAACGAGCATACAGAAACTTTTTTTACTGATAGACGATTCCATCGAAGAGATTCCTATCGGAATAACAACAACCAGCAAAAAAGTAAGAGATTTCAGCCGAAAAAACGCTTTTTTGTTTTCCACAAAAATGACTGTCGATCCTGAAATTATTCAGACGAAGAAATGGAAAGATTGAAAGCCAAGTTTAAGGAAATGTTCAAAGACCGCCTAGGATCAAACCTATTCAACTACAAACTATATCAAGATCGTCTTAGGCAATACATCCTAGACTGCGAAGGCAATGAAAATGAGTGGGACTCTACCAATGAAGAAGATTTTAACAATATTTTTAATTCTTTAGCTATAGAACTGGATAATGATGATCCTTCAGCCTATTGCAGTACGTCTCATAAATATCATACTGAATTTGGTGAAATAAGCGAAGTAAATGCAGCTTTAGCTGTTACTAATTTAACTAATAGGTCATGCCAACACGTTTTGTTTGCTTCAGACAATGTACAAAATTTGCCCCCTGCGAATGACTCGGTCATTTACAATAGTATAGCCAGAACACGTTATACTGAAGACAAATTTATGGGTGTTCTTATAGATACAGGGGCTTCTACAAGTTCCACAGCTGGATATAAACAGTTTTACGTCCTACAAAAACTTTGTGACGTAAAAATTGATGATGCAGCTAGAGGCACTGTAAATGTGCAATTTGGAATTGGTTCCAATACATCGATTGGATCTGTAACAGTTGATATGCCAATTGGCACTGCAGAATTACACATAGTTAATGTTGATACACCTTTTCTGCCGTGCTTAAAAGACATGGTTAATTTGAAAGTTTACTTTGATAACGTCAAGAATGTTATTGTCACATCAACAAAGACAGTGCCAATCATACGACAATTTGGACATCCTTTTCTTTTGTGGAATGCTTCATTATACACGTTTCTAACAAATTCTTTCGACCCAAACCCTTGATTTCTAACTAGTACTGAACTGCGATGACTCCATAGACGGTTTGGTCATCCCTCGGTGGACAGACTACACAGAATACTTGAACGCTCAGGCCATAGTGATGGGAACCACCGCAAGGCTCTTGAGAAAATTACACGGTTCTGTGAACACTGTCAAAAATATGGTAAATCACCAGGTCGATTTAAATTCACATTAAAAGATGATGTTCAATTTAACCACAGTATTATTATCGATATATGTATATTGATGGTAATCCCCTATTACATATTGTTGACGCAGGGAAAAAAAATTCCAAGCGGGCAAATGGCTGAAAAATCTCTCTGCTAAACATTCTTGGGAAATGCTCCGAAATTGTTGGATAGACACATACCTAGGCCCACCAGATGTAATAGTTCATGATGCCGGAACAAATTTTGTTAGCAAGGAATCCCAACAATATGCTATTAATATTGGCTCTATAACAAAAGGTATGCCAGTAGAATCATGTAATTCTATCGGTTTAGTTGAAAAATATCACGGTCCCCTGCGTCGTGTTTATCAGATAAATACATCTGAGATACCTGGTTTAGATAAACATGTTGCTTTAAAGATGACTTTCAAAGGCCTAAACGACTCGGTAAGTCCAGATAGACTTGTTCCAACCCTCTTAGTCTTCAGTGATTACCCCAAAAAGGTTGAAACAGATGGACCTTCTCCGATAATTACGGAAAGAATCAAAGCTTTACGTACGGCTATTATAGAAATTGAACGAATTCGTGCCACTCGGCAAGTAAATAATGCCCTAAGTACGCGTAACTGCTCTTCTACCATAGAAATTCATAAATTACCACTTAACTCTCCAGTACTGATTTGGCGCGAAGGAAATTCAGGGCATCTAGGAAAGTGGACAGGCCTCTGTAATCTATTAAATGTTGATGGTGAGACATGTACTGTCAACCTAACTAACGGCCCGACCCAATTTAGAAGCACCAGTGTTAAATACTACTTGGCAGATCAAAGTAACTCTCAGGATGTAAATAACGATAATCTAATTCCCATAGAGCAAGATATTTCGCCCGAAAATGACTCCATTACGGCATTCGAAACGTCGCCTATAAATGCTTTCCCTCAAATCACACAGCCAGAGGCTACAGCATAGTCTAGCCGGCCAAAACGTAATTCAGGTAGACCACTTCGCTACTCATCAAGCGTTAATTTGACTGATATCCCTATTTCTCTGAACGAGGACTATCAATTCAAAGGTTCTCGTCTGAACAAAATAAATGGTCTACTAGAAAAAGAAGTCTTTAGAATAGTCAAAATTAAAGAAATACTAATAGGTACTAGAATTTTCAATTCTAGATTTATTGATGAGGTTAAGCATAAAGGGACATATAAAGCCTTTGAAAAATCTAGACCTATCGTACAAGCATATAACGGTAATGAAAAAGCTTTCTTCTTAATCTAGTGACCGACTATCCAAAGAGTTAGTCAAAGATTGATTCTATGCATGTCAGCCTTTATTCTTAGTGTAAATTTATACCTACGTGACATATCCCAAGCCTAAGTACAGTCTATCACCAATCTAAACCGTGATTTTTACATTCGGCCTCCAGAACTAAAAGCAGAATTAATGCTTGACAATGATATGTTACTAAAAGTTGTCAAGCCATTACATGGTGTGCCGAAATCTGGAAACCACTGGTTCCGAACATATCATAACCACCACATTCAAAGCCTATCTATGATACAGTCAATATTTGACCCGTGTCTTTTGTGGTGTCACAAAGAAAATAATTTTGGAATTGTCGGACTCCAGACAGATGATACACTATTTTTAGCTAATCAAAATTTCGCTGATATCGAACAGTCAAAGCTTAATGAGGCTCAATTCCCTGCAAAAGAAAGAAGTAAATTAACTGTGAATAATACACTCAATTTTAATGGCTGTGTAATCACCCTCAGTGAAGACAAATTTACTATCTCCTTGACACAAAAACGTCAGCATAGAAGTCTCAATTTGGTTCATGAAAATTCTACAACATCAACAAGATCTCGTGGTGCTCTTCGTACAGGGCTTAGTTTTAAAGAAAAATACATTGCACAACGTGCGAAAGGTGCATACATCGCTTCAATTTTTCAAGCCGAGGCTGCATTCGACCTCTCCTCAGCTGCACAGATAACAAGTCAACAGAAAATTGAAATCGATGCATTAAATAAAAGTCTACAGTGGCAGATTGAAAATAAACAACGAGGCTTAAATTTTGTAAAACATGACCTAGAAACCCTTCGTTTATATGTCTTTACAGATGCTTTATTCGCAAATAATAAAGACTTCTCACAAATAGGCTATACACTGGTATTATCAGACTCTTCAAATAATGCTAATTTAATTGATTGATCCCCAGTTAAATGTAAAAGGGTAACTAGAAGTGTGTTAGCCTCAGAGTTATATGCAATTACCCATGGATTTGATATTGGAGCTGCTGTTAAGTCAACTATCGAACAGTTAAGCCAAACGAAAGTTCCATTGATTCTTTGCACGGACTCTAAATCTTTGTATGACTTTCTTGTCAAATTAGGTTCTACACAAGAAAAGAGACTAATGATAGATCTTTTGTGTCTCCGCCAATCTTACGATCACCAGCAGCTGCACCTGTACTTTATGCTAAGAAATCAAGCGGTGGACTAAGATTCTGCGTTGATTATCGTGGACTAAATGCTATTACCCAACCGGATAGATGCCCACTCCCACTGTTTAAAGAAACTCTGCGTCAACTTTCGAAAGCAAGGTGGTTCACCAAGTTGGATGTCAAATCTGCATTTCATATGATCTGAATTAGAGAAAGAGACGAATGGATGACTGCATTTAGATGTCGACTAGGGCTCTTCGAATGGATGGTTACCCCCTTTGGCTTGATCAACGCACCAGAAACCTTTCAATGCTACATAAATGAGTATCTACGTGAACACCTAGATCTAGACGTGACAGCCTACATGGATGACGTACTGGCATACACAGACGGTAGCGAGGAGAGCCACTAGAAGACAGTGCGGAGTATTCTAAAAAAGCTGGACAAAGCAGATCTATACCTGGACATAGACAAGTACAACTTCCTGTGCCGTGAAGTTAAGTACCATGGTTTCATAATAAAATCCGGTGAGGCTATAACAGTTGACCCATCGAAGGTTCAAGTTATCAAAGCATGGAAGCCTCCAACATCAGTCAAGGGGGTTATGTTATTCCTGGGCTTCGCCAATTTCTACAGGTGTTTTATCGATAAGTATTCTGAGATCGTGTCGCCCTTGAACAATTTAACAAAGAAAAACGCGACATGGTATTGAGGGGGATGAGGAGAACTCCGCATTCGAGAAGCTAAAAGAGATCTTTGTAACGGAGCCAGTCTTAGCTCAGTGGGACCCAGAACGAGAGAGAGTGCTAGAAGCGGACTGCTCTGGATATGCCATGGGAGGTTGTCTTTCACAATTTGATGAACAAAGGAGACTAAGGCCGGTGATATACTTCTCAATAAAATTGAGTAGTGCAGAAATTAATTACCCAATTCATGACAAGGAAATGCTTGCGATTGTGACATGCCTACAAGAATGGAAAGTAAAATTGAATTCGGTCGCGAGACCCTTTAAAATACTGAGTGATCACAAAATCTTGAGCTATTTCTAAACGAGCGCCAGATCAGGTAAAATGACGTCTTGCAAATTTTCAATTTATGTGCTCGAGTGGCGGGCTGGAAGTACCTGCGTGAGGCCCGATGCCTTATCAAGAAGAGACCAAGATAAAATGTCTGGTATTAGTGACGAACAAAAAGTTGGAAGGATAATGCAGCTACTCCCATTAACATCACTAAATCTGGTAAGTTGCATCGGACAAGAAAAGATCTGTGTTAATTCCACGGACTCAGCTGCTAGCGCAAAGGTCTTTGAGGACGAGGAATTAAAGGTGCTCTGGGAACGGGCAGTAATGGTTGATAAAGACTGGTGTCAAGCCCGAGATGCAGTTAAAACAGGAGAGAGGAGTTTCTCACCACACTTTGCAGATAAAACAAGAATTAATATCGCAGATTGTTCGGTCGCGGCGGATGGAGTATTAAGAGATAGAGAAAATCGAATATGGGTTCCAGATTATGAGCCTCTTCGAACAGCAATCATACAGCAAACACACGAAAGTCACCTCACAGGTCATCCGGGTAGGGACTTAATAGTAGGTATACTCTTACGCAGATGGTTCTGGCGAAAATGAGAGAGTTCGTTCGACAATTCGTTCGAAACTGCGATGTTTGCGGTCGGTCTACAGTCTGGCAGGAGGCTAAGGCAGAGCTTATGAAGTCACTCCCAATACCCGAGCGTATTGGGAGCGAATTAACAATTGACTTTGTCACTGATCTCCCAAAATCCAAAGGCGGTACAAATATTATGGTAATCACGGATAGGTTGTCGAAAGACGTATTCTTGTTCGGTGCAGGTTTAATGGCGGCTAGAAAGTGTGCCTAGCTATTCGTAGATCGTTACTGCAGATATTTTGAGTTCCCGCGATACTTAGCAAGCGATCGCGGCAGTGATTGGCTAAGCCATTTTTGGAGAACGTTCTGTCAGATGACTGGTATAAGACAAAGATTAACAACGGCATACCACCCTCAATCCAATGCAAGCGAGAGAGCAAATCACGAATTATTTAAGTACCTAAGAGCCTTTATATGTTACTAGCAAGATAACTGGATGGACCTGCTTCCCATGGAACAATTGGCTCTAAATTCGCGCCCAAACTGAGCAATTAGTTCAAATAGCCCCTTCTTCTTGCGAAACGGCTACGATCTAGACCCGTTTATGGAGTCCATCGGAGAACAAAAACCAGTCTCAGGCCATAGGGGTACAATCGAGGGGCAAAAATATGTACAAAGACTGAAGGATGCACAGGATTTCGCACCGGCTGCGATGAGGTCTGCTCAGCAACGCAACGAAGCTAATGGTAATATATCACGTCGACAGGCTGATAGATTTAAAGTCGGTGATGAGGTATGGTTAAATTTACAGAACATAAACACACTACAGATGTCAAAAAAAAAAAAAAAACTAGCATGGCAATATGCAAAGTACACAATTACAGCAGTGCCGGATGGATGCGTTGACAGTAGAGTTAAATGTGCCTGGGAACATTCATAAACGATTTCATGTGGAATTAATTAAAGGGGCTAGTACAGACCCACTTCCGAGCCAGTCGCGGGACGACGTTCAAAATCCCCTGGTAATTGATGATTTAGAAGGACCAGAGAGTTCGCTGTTGAATGAATTACGCGAGCGAGAACAGTACGACGTGGTCGTGGTAAATATCGACAGGCGCTAGTAAAATGGGTAAGCGAGGCTGTCCCATCACGGGAACCAATAGAATTCATAAAAGATACCAAAGCCTTGGACGACTTTGAAAAACAGTATGGTCCAATTTCAGAAAATGACGGTCCCTCGGCTACTAGTGTGGGAAAATTTGTCGGCTTACCTTCAGTTTCAGAATACAGCAGCCTATCGTGAATCATCCAATACTATGAGATATAGATAGAATGGCTAAAACTTATAATACTGCTAATAATAACCTACCAAATTGACTCGGGTATGGAATGAAATTATCACCTGGGATTGGTTATATCGTATAGTCGGGATGATGAAGAGTGGGCTGAAATAGACGTGGGAATTACAAGGGGTAATCTAGCTAAGTCGACTAAGGAGTGAACTTTGGTCTATAAATGTGCACAGGATTCGCACTGCTTTATGGGTTTCTTTCTTCAGATAGAATATTAACTACCTTTGACTTTTAAGTTGTCCTTACACTCTTACTAAAACTGTGACAGATAATAATACCAATTCATTTTTACAGCTCAAAAAGTGTGAGGAAATCGAACTAATCTCACTGATATCTCTTTCAAAACAAGAATACGTTGCCCAAAGATTCGAGGGTCATACATTGCATCATGATGACAGCCAGAGTCATCTTTCGTCTTATCGTATGCTGCCCAAAAGATGCATACTGATACAAACGCCTTCAGTGGCAAATCAAAAATAAAGAGAGGGGACTAATGGTCACTAAACTGGATTTCTATAATTTGAAAATAGTCATTTTCTCAGATTCTTCATTTGCTAATAATACAGATTTTTCTTCTCAAATTGGATTCGTTACTATCTTGATGAATGAAAATTAAGCTAACATAATACATTGGGCTTCTTTCAGATGTAAGATAGTTACCAGAAGCGTTTTAACTTCTGAGATTTGCGCTATGGCGAGGATTTGATGCTGGAACAGTAGTTAAATCTACTCTCCAAAACATTTTCAAAAAGGATACACCTCTCATACTCTGTACTGATTCATATTCTTTGTATGAATTGTTGGAAATAATTGTTAAATTGAATTTGATTGATGCTTTATGTATTACATAATTAAAAGAGCACACTCTATCTAAGCTGGAATACTTCTCTGCTATATAGTGAAAAACTATCTAGCATTTAGGTTGGTACATTTAATGATGGACTACAGCAGTTTTGTTCGAGTCATGATGTCGCGTACCAACGGCCTACAATCCGGACCCCAAGTTTCACAACAATACATCCCAAAGTTTTAAGGAATTAAACGATCCTTGTCGGGAACCCAAACACTAGTTGAAGTGGAATGTGACTCAGACAAAAACTACCCAACTTCCAACATGAATGTCTTGTCAAACTTGGAACAACATCTGAAAATAGACTAATGGTTGATATCATGTGCATCCGTCAGTCATACGATAGACGAGAAACCCCCGAAATTGTTTGGATTGAAGAAGATAATAGCCCAGCGGATGTCATGAAAAAGGCACATCGTTGTAAGGCTCTCTCCAGAAAATAGGTGATGCAAATGAGTATCTTTTACAGCCGTGCCGCTGGGTGGAAAGACAAATTCTTGAATCGAAAAATATTAATACTGGGCTTTCATCCTCTATAAACAGTTAAAGTTGCTGTTGTTGGTATAATAACAACTATGTTTCAGGAGGTCATTATTTTATCGTTTTTTAGCATTATGGGTTTGTGATTTTATGTGGAGTTGTAAGTGAACAGATCTTAATGATTCGTTGCTATTAGCCTAGATTACTGTGTTCCTTGAGCCAAGCGATAATTTGGATCCCTGTGCAGCTAGCAGATGTAAATATCGAGTGAAGTAGGAATATAGAAGTGTGAACAAATTTATATGAAATAGATATTGATACTCGTATACAACCATTTTATTAACGTGCTCTACCCATCAAGCCTAATCTTCAACTTTAATCTGCATATTATGTGAGAAATCGGTTGATTTGTTTCAATCCTGATCATTTTTAGGAGCAGATTTTAAGAAATTCTAAAAGTTATGCGAAAATATCTTGTGGATGAAAAGTTTTAGTCGGATGGGATCTATGAGTTCTAGAACGAAGAAGGTGCTGTTCAATGGCCACTGAAGATTGCGAACAGCGTTTTTTACATTGTCACCATTGATTCTATGGATTTCCGAACGCCATCACTTTAGTTAGAGATTCAAATTGGGTCGACGATTTTTGGCGACGTTTATGTCAATTAAAAGGTATTGATCAACGTTCAACGAGATAGATTGCAGAGTTGTCACTTGGTTTGAATATAAAGATAATTATTTCGTAGTGAGCTTCAAAATATCAATACAATAGTTTATTTCTTAGATACTCCTCCTAATGAGGATTTTTACACTTGTTATAAACATACTACATGTCCTTGGGATTTAGTACTTGGTACATAGCGACTGTATCTAATTGTTGAGTGGTGAGGTATATAACGATATTACATAAGGTTAGTATTTACTAATCCTTGCATTTAACATCGCCTAGATAGTCTTTAGTATAATCATGTGACTTAAACATTTACCCCACAATAACAGTTTTAGCTTACATGCGCGCTTTAAATTTTTATCACAACACTATTGGGTCAGAAATGCAACCTTCTGCACAATTATCCAGCAATAATCGCGGTTGTACATTTTTATGGACTAAGCCCGTTTTTCTCAGAACATCGCTATAATTTTGAGCCCATTCAAGAAGGTGTAATACATAATTAAATGCTAACATTGACTTCAAAGAGGCGTGCAGATAAGTTCTTGACTAGAATCATAGAAGTACAAGATTTTGCAGTATCTCAGAGATTGTAAATCTGTGTACACTCCTCAATTTAAGAATAAGACAAGGTTATTGAAGGAAAAGGCTGGGTGTAATAATCTAAGGAAAAATAAAAGAATGCGAATGAAGGATTTTGTAGGTGTGACTGAAAAAGTGGTCCAAACAAGTTGTTATCTTTACAAAAGATATAAGTGGTAGTCTTTGAACAGGTATAGAGAAGTGAACTTCACAAAATAAGAAAGGATTTGTTTCACAGAGGAAGAGAGGTGTTTCAATAGAGAGTAAGTAAATTCAGAAGATGTTGCTTGAAGAGTTAGATCTAAGTGCACTGGGTCTTATATAGACAAATCTATTTACTGAAGCAACTATGAAAATAGGTTCCAAGCTTGTTCTAAAACCTAACTCACTGGCTACGGAATTGCCAATCATCCCCCAGAGTCGTAATTACGAGTTGGATGACACATATATGACCACTGGTGTGAACGTTTTGACCCATCTGATCTCAACATGACCGGTGAACTTGCCCAGAATCACTAGCTTCCTGATTTTATCATATGAGCCCAAACAATCAACCTCTGATACTGCGGTAGCAATGGCCAGTGCCCAATAGCTCATGGAGGATCGCGCTAACCAAACTCGTAACTCATTTCCTCTGGGCCGCATAGGAGATAAAGTTTGGCTAAATTAGAAATATTTAAGTTTCTTAGCCAGAAGAAAAAGCTGGCTTGGGTCAATGAAAAGTGTACTATTTCAAGAGTTTTCTTAACCCATGTAGTTGAACTCAACTTTCCTTCTAAAATACGGCCATGATTCTATGTGCAATTATTCTGGTAAGCAGGTGATGACCTAAACTCTTCACAAATATTAGATGACGAACAATCGTCCCCTATTGCCCCAGAAAACTGAGACAAAGAGAACAAAGACAAGGCACTAGAAATTTTTGTTAAGCACATCCTAAGAGCAGAGCGAGTACGCAGAGGCAAGACTTGGTTGTGACAGGTTCTGGTTAGGTGGAAAGGCTTAACTGAGCCCATTTGAATTGACAGAGTAAAGTAAACTTCAGAGAAAATGAATCGCCTGATCTATTTGAAGCGTTATGCGATAAAGATGATTGAGTAGGAAAGATGAAGGGGCTGGGCAAGGATCAAACAGACGGCTACCAAGTGGCGCGACCTTAATTGCGCTCCATTTAGTGCTTACGTAATTTGCACATAAGTCTTGTGCATCTTTCTGTCACAATGACTAGAGCTATTCACGAGAGGCTAAATTACCAAGCTGATTAGTAATAATCCGCTTAGTGATAGATTCGCTTCTCCCCACCACGCATCTCCCACACAATTATAATATTTGAATTAAATTTTCCCACAGTCCTCCCATATTTTCATTACCCAAACCTAAACTCAATATTTCTTTCCAATTGATTTTATCGTCGCGATTAGTTTTTATCAACACAGAACCAGAAAAATATTTCTCTGATTTATTTGTCAAAACACGAATCTAAAAAATTATTTCACAAATTTATACCGGTTGGTTTAAGAAATAATATTATTTTATCAAAGGTACATTACTTTTGATTACCCAAAAAATGGATAAGATTTATGTGCAAATTACGTAATCACTAAATGGAGCGCAATTAATGTCGCGCCCACTAAGTGTCCTACGAAAGGAAGCAGGGGGATATAATTGGCTGTGCTCGTTTTGTTGTGGCTGTGCTTATGGCTGAACCTAGTTCGACTGTATTAGTTCTTTCAGGCTCTCAACAGATTACCTTAAAGTCCTGGACCCTTGAGCGACAATATAGTAAAATGAGGTCCTTATAGAAATATTTCAGTTACCAATAAATAATAATTATTCTTTGGCTTTTTTTACGAGCTTTGTCTGTTTTAGTTTCTGCCCTTTCGCAGGTGTTTTGGTAAGTTTGTTGGTTACTCTTTCGGCAACTGCCCTGTTGTTGCATTTTCCCTTATTGATGGAACTTTCCGTGACAGAAGTGTAGACTCAAAATTTCAGAAGAGTATTTAAAAATGCTGCCAACAAAATAGGCAGAACTTCAATTAGTTAGTTGTGATCATAATTACCACATGTTTTCGTGGTTATATACGACCGCAAGTCTATCGCTTGAATTCAAAAAATTGACCCGACGCCCGAGATCGGGTTACTAGTCTAGTCGTAGATTTCAACGAATTACAACTGGCCTTCCACATTTATCCAAATCCAAAATATGCCACCAGAATCAGAAACTAAACAGAATAAAGAATCCAGCAAATTGCAAGCTCGTCAAGTTATAGACGTATTTCATGAAATCTCAACTCTGCTGGTATATCCCCTTAAGATGCAATCTCTGCCTACACTGAGAAATAACATAACATCATCACAGAATGCGAACCTCGATCGTCAGATGTTATCCATATGTATCTCATTGATTGAGAATGGGATCAATCCAGAAGCTCTTGCTGTATGTAATCGTGACGTTAGCACGTCTCAAAGTTGTTAATCGTTTTTAGTCCGTGATTAAAGAGCTACGAAAACAGTCAACAGAGGTTAAACAATAGACGGTGGTTTCAGTAGGTCAAAATATGTATCACATGTGCCAGGTGTGCTCTTCAGTCATTTTTTCCCCAATAAAATCTCATTTGTAATATCCTTTCCGGACGTTCTCATTAAAATTGAGATTTTAAATTGGCTTGAAAATTTCGGAAATTGAGTTACGAATGAGACTTGAATTCATATTATTTACCAATAACTTAGAAACTGTGATAGGCCTTGTGAATTTAAATCCTAGTGAAAAGTGCTTTAACGCTTTGGATTCAAGTCATTACTTGAGATTTTAATTTTCAAGTTGTATATTACAGTTTAAAGTGAGTATTTTTGAATCACGTAAAATTCTTCGCAATGTCATACATATTTGTTTTGGAAAAAATTTAGCTCTTTAGAGCTTCAACGAAAAGCTCTCTCATTCCTTTCAGTAGCACACGCAGATCTCGACACTCGTTGACCTTGTTTAAGACTTTTTCAACGTCGGCTGTATCTAATTTTGGTTTGCAGTAACATACTTCATAATCCTTTCTCGAAAAATCTAGTTCGAAACAAGCCTCCTTAGCCCAATCTTGATCGTCGACATGTGTAAAAATAAATTTAAGTCTGTCGTTTTGACCTGCCCCATCAATATCCATGCATAAGTTAGATGTCCAAATATTCAATTCGGGCAAGTTTAAACGAGCTTGGGCATCTAGATGCTGAGAGTGAGCTCGTTGAGCATTAAGTTTTACGTCTATCTGTCTCTGAGTTTCACTAATCTGTTTGAGAAGTTCTTCTTTTGTTACTAATTGGGCATCTCGTTGGGCCGTTAATGATGCAACCGCAGATTTCATTTCACTTTTCTCTGTCTCTTCTTTAGCTAACATTTGCTGATGACTGCTAGTTTTCTGCCCAAGGATTTGGATATCTCTTTTTTTCATTCGTTGATCCTCTATCTTGTGTTAGAGCGTTTAGGCGTGCTTTGACAATCACTAAATACCCACCCTTTAACTCAGCTACAGTCATTCGAAATCGATTTCTTTCCTCTAAAACTTGCTTCCGGCCTTGTTCGATGAAATTGTTAAATTTAATCGTAAACTTCGCCATACGATCGCGAAGCTCGTCAAACTCGAAATTAATGCTTGGAAGAGAGTCGGCCATTGATGGCGCATACGGTGATACCAGAGGCGCATGTATTTCGCCAGCTGATATTTTTGATTCGAAAATAGTAGTTGCCATTATTCATATTTAAATAACGTTAAGTTATCAATGTAACCTGTTTTTGCATTCCACATGTCTACTTGACTATCCATTAGTAATGGTTACCACAGTAACGTAGCTAAAGATTTTGAAATTGATTGAGTACCAATAAAATTCTGAGAGGAACATTACTGGACACAATAGAAATCTATTCCAGCAAAAGTCTTCTCCTTCTACATAAATCGAGATGATTCTTATGAAATATTGCTCTGCAATACAGTATTCCTGCTCGAATGGCTGAACGCAGAGTAACTGATCTATCATTCGGTCACCTTGGACTTGCTACTTATGATGTTGTTAATAAACAATGGACCTTTTCTACATCTTATGAAGAAGGAAAGTAAGTTTTTCTGTCTGAAACCTCAATCTAACTTAAATTAGACTTGTTAATCCAGCAAATTCAAGCTTTCAGAGAATGTTTACCTCCATGTATACAGAGTTCACATGAGAGTACATCTAATGACAATAAAAAACCTTCAATCATCGCGCGAAATCAAACCAGTTTTCTTATTCGAAAGTGTCCTGAATTTCGCCGCTCTAGAGAGCTCATTTATAAAATTATTGCTAGTGAATGCAGTGAAAAGTGTAGCGAAAACCTACCCACACACAGCGGGGCACTTCTCACTATTGGAAATGCCACAGACATTTGTCAAATTTCTGGAAGTCGTAGACCCATCATACTTGCGTCAATTTCTGGCTGTGCTGCAGATGTTCTTGTATTGCTGAGACCAAGATCAGAGACACGAGGATGGGGAAAAAGAAGCAAGGCAAAGGTTTCAATTATGGGTGATTCAAATATTGATAAAGGGTATTGGACAAATGGTGGCGGCACTATTAGACAAATTACATTTTCGGATGCTGAAAATGAATCAAGCTGCTGGCTCGCTGCTCGACAGGACAATATCATAACTATATTTCGACCTTGTTACAGTCATACTTACAACCCGAGCATTCCTAAATCTTGTCAGAATAAATTTGATACGTCGCCTCTTCATGTAAACCCAGTAGCTTCTATTTCTTCAGGAAAAGATAATTCACCCAGTTATTCAGATGTTTCGTTCAACCCATGGTATCCGCGTCAATTCGCTACCATAAACTCACGTGGCATTTGGACTGTTTATAATCTTGAGAAATCTCGTCACAACGTCTCATTAGAAAAAATAATTAAAAAAAATTCGGGAGATATTTCCGATGGTTACGATTCAGCACCCTCACCTCAATCAAAAGTTTTTATTCAGTCAGATGGATGGCATCGAATCATATGGGCTAACAACATTAGCACAATTGTAGTTTGTAATAGGTTCCATCTCGCAATCTTTGATCTCAACTCTAGCCCTATAAAAATGAAGTCTCCAGTCTTATTCTCAAGAGATAGTTATGAGTTGATTCTTGACATAGTAAGGTCTCCATCAAATAGCGCTCAAATATTTGTCTTGACAACATCTCGAGTCTTTTGGATTCAGGTGATCTCCGATCAGATACAGCTCAAGGATAATAATATTGCTGGTGGTAAAATAATTCTATCACATCGACATTTTAGAAGGTCTAATGATGAGTCACTATGTCTTGTGCCTGTGAAATATGGCAATGGTAGGTACTGCTTTCTTTATTCTGAATATAGTATGACTAACAAAGTTCAGTTTCTATTCTACTTATGTCTGCTAATAACCCCCTCGTAACAGCCTATTTCTTTGAGGGAAGTACTGGATCATCTTGCTCGCCGTACTCTATACAAGGCTCATTTAATCTCAGAAAGCTAGAAGATTCAAGTAATATTCTTTCGGCTCTTTTGAGGCCCTGTAACTTTGTTCTCAACTCGGGGAGTGATACATCAAGTCCTGGAGCGCAATACTACAAAAATGGCGTACAATTCTACCAGCTTTGGTTGTTAACATCTTCCCTTCAGCTGGTATACACATTATGTGCCGTGAAAAGATTTGATTACAATAAAGATAAACTAACTCACAGTCTGCAAATAGTAGCTCCTGATAAAAAGATTGGCAGCTCTTACCGAATGGAGAGACAAATTATAGAAGAATCATTCATTGTGCCGGACAGGAGAAGTTACGACGAGTTCATGCTGGCCAATCTATCTAATCTAATGGGTCAAAATACCAACAACATAAAATCGGATGACAATTATGAAAATCTACGCTTGAAATTAGACTGGAGAAATCTATTTAAAGAGGTTTTTCCTAGTCATTCAGATGGAGAAAACATGAACGTCAGTCTAATTGGTCATGATAAAGTAACAAATACTCAGGAATTTATATCTTTAGTTCATAACATGATTCGAATAAAGTCAAAAAATGAAGACACGTCTCTCATTGTAATGTAACTTACCCTGCTTAAGTTATGCCCTAATGCTAAAGAAGATAGGTACGAGATTTGCGACTTTGAACCAGTATCTGAGGATCTCAACCAAGTTGATACACTCATGAAAGAGTTTCTTGATAATTTTCAAACGAAAAACGATGACCATATTCTTAAATCTTTAATTCCTTCTGAGATTGCTTCATATCCTGGAATTGGATTTCCTGAACTTGGAAAAACTCAGAGCTTAACTTGCATTTTTCATCGACTCCTTGAGTATTGGTTATCTACATTACCTATAAATGTTCCTTTTCGATCTCGAGGTGCAAGGTTTCGAATAATTCGAAAAGTTGCACTCGATATATATTTAAGCTCCCTTGGAATATTTTCTAAGATGAAAGCACAAAATCCCCCCAATTTCCAGTTTTCTGAGGGGCAATATCTTGATCAAGTGTCGAATTCAGTTAATCTAAATGAGCAATCCACTCAACAAATACCATCCATACCTTCTCCAAGCCAGAACTTAGTCACAAGAAATCAAAACAGAGATGGTAGTTATGTTCATATCTCTACATCTCAGTCGGGGTACTCACAAACATCATTGAACTCTGAATATTTGAAGCAAGACTCTGCTATTTATCGACTTAGTCGGTATGCTATATCAATCAAACCTAAAAATTCCATTCCAACACCCGCGTTTCTACAAGAATGGCCCTCAATACCTGGATCTAATCCTGACTTGATATTTTCTTATAAAGAAACCTCCGATATTATCGAAGAAATCGAGGGTGAAAGTGAGGAAGGCCTAAAAAGCTGCGAAGAGCAAAATCGGAGAAAACAAAAATCTCAAAAGTACTCATTTGAGCAGAAGACTACCGATATACCAGTTGACCTGAACTCTGGGAGTCAGATAAGCCAAATTAAGCACGTTACTGATGATATCCGTACATCACAGTCTGACCGCAGCACTTTTGGAACTAAAGCTGTAAGTAAAAGTAAGAAAAATAAGAAACATCGAACTGCTGGATTTTAAAATAAGTATACAACAGCTCAAATAGTGGATCAATAAGTCACAATCTTTAACAACTTTGATAACGTGAAAACAAGACACGTAAAATAAAAAATTGCAACTGTATATCAATCATTATTGGGATTACAGGGGTGATATCACAAACAATGGAAGTTCCACAGTCTTTGATGTATTCAGTTGTCACTATCTTCTATTCTAAACGTCTAGCTAAAAGTATATAGTGAGTGTTGCTGCTTAGTCAT
>JAHYSP010004315.1:0-10456 GCA_019455505.1 Pleochaeta shiraiana
TTATACATATGTGCGGCCGCTAGTCGGCCTTCGCTTGCATATAATGAAAATACAGCAAACATAGCAAACACTGCGAACATACCAAATACGCTTCATACCCTGATTCTGGTTCGAGCCAATCATAACAAGAGATAGTATATAATTATGATTTGTTATTGCTAGAAAGAATGATATATTTGAATAATAAGAAGTTATCTAACAGGACGGAGACAAGTATCTCCTTATATAAATTGCTAGTGTCTTATTGACACTGTAACTATGATCACCGAAGTACTCATTCAGTTAGTCCATTCATCTCTGATGATATTGACTAATTCTCTTCATCTCCTGCGATAACTGTTGACTGCTGCATGACTTCTCTTATCGTGATCCGATCTGGAGTTGATGTATCGCTGATACGATCCGGACCTGTTATGCTACTGATCTGATCTGATCTTATTTCATCTGTATCATTGATGTAAGATCAGATTGTGAAGTCATGTAATCGGACTGTGAGTATCGTGATTGCAGAGTATTACAACCGATTACTTTGGCTGTGCAGTCATCGGTTGTATAATTACTTATTATTAATTATAATTATACTTTATGTAGTCACGATCGTATGAGAATAATGTTATGCTATTCTCACATCTGTCAAGCGAGTACCAATTATGATACCCCTGTCGGTGTCATCACAACAATGATAACAAAGGGTTGGATGGTACTGTGGTATACCGTCCGGGCCGTTCTCCCAAGTAGAGTCTGGGTAGCCTGGGCACCTACCCCACTTGAGACAGGAGTTGGTTGGTTCGAATCCAACAGACCCTTCTACAATCCCGCGGTGGATGTGTACAGGATGATGGAGGTATGTCTGGTTAATTAAGGGTTTTTAATTTCCTTGGATATGTGTTAACGGATGAGGGGAGACTGTTGGCGAAGAAAAAGCGAACATACTTCGTAGTGGCATCTACAAATGGAAACTGAGGCATAAGTGTACCTACTGTCAGGTTGAATCATTCCATGTATATAAACATTGCTATTGTGTCATAGCCTTGTGGCTGCATACACATTAAATGATTTTAAAAAAAAAAAATGATAACAAAATCTCAAGACCACTTATCATAGCTTTACTTACTGCAGTAAGAACGTGATATTACCCTGTGTAACCAACAAAGTTAGACTTTTTTATCCATGTAAAATTTGTGTGAATTCGTGTTTTGTAAAAAAATTAAAGGCTTACAAGCGAAAATGACGAAACATTCATATAGTTTTGCTGGTCATTGTATCTTCTTTAAGCCACCAATTCCTTCACAAAGGTTGGCAGCACAAAGCTCTGTACGGTAAATTGAAAGTCGAATAAGATTTCAATAGTTATTAATTTTTCTGGGTGTCTGGACCCAATGAGTATTAAATGCTTTATTACTTTTCCTTGAAGAAAATACTGAGTCAATGGCTAGGGACTATGGAGTCCAAGTTAGAGATTGCTAATACGTAGAGCTCACTATTTATCAATAAGCGCTGATATAAGCACTCGTAGTTTTTTGTACTTTGCATATCGTTATTTCAACATCTCTCATTGTGAAGATTGTACGTTATCTAGAGGTTTTTAATTTTCATGCTAGTTAAAGAACTACTCGTGTGCAACGTTATCAATATTGGGTATAAGTCTCCCATTCCATAAATATACACCATGGGGAGTTTTTAGATTCCACTCTAACTGAGAGTGCGAAATTATGCACATATTAAAAAAAAATCTATCTGACAGATAAGAATGAGAATTATAAATAAATCGATTTATCTCGTAAGTTTTAGGTGAAAATAAAAGAATCGAAATTAATATGCAGCTGGATGTCGAATGTTAATTCTTTTTGGATGATATAAATGGCAAATCAGTAGAGATAGTTATTAATTTGAGTCCCCAACCAAGAACGCCTGCCCATACCAGAACGCCTCTTTTGGATCATATAAGTGCAGCTTGCTTTTCGATGGCCTTCCGACCTCCTTGACTAACAGATCCAAAAAGTTGATCAGGAGGCACTCTCGTAGTGATCGGATTTCCTCGGTCGAATGCGCTAGTTGGTGCGGGAGAATAACCTTCTTCTCTCTTTCGTAGACGCTCAACTAATAGACCAGAGACGACGATTACCATTATTAGTGCCAAAGCAATGGCGAGAGAGATAAGTACAACGAAGCCTTTGGAAAGTTTACCGTCTGTTTTCGTTAGCTACAAGAGTCCAATTTCAAAAATTTTTAGCATACTTCTTGGTTGGAAGTTATTGTCTTTCTCAGTAAAGAGTTGAGATAAACTACCAGGACTGTCTGATAGGCTCGTAAGAATATATGGCTGGAAAGCGGTGCCATTAAAAAGTATTGCTGATACGATTCCGAAATTCGGGAGATTAATATAACCAGTAGCTAATAGAATAGACCCAGAGGAGACCAAGCTAGAGGAGGCATGATTATTATTCACTCTCAAAACCTGCAGTCCTTTAATTTGGGTTCCAGGCCCCAGAAGATGGCTAATTGAAGTCCATGTATTAACATCAAATTTCATTAAGAAAGCTGTCTGGTTCTCTGCAAGACCAGACACCCAGAACTGGGAGGCGTCAACATTAGCTTGAGCTATAGAGCTAACCGGTCCAGGGATTTTATTTGAGTCAATAATGTTAGTCCAGTTTTGAGTTTTAGGATTGTAGTTTACCAATGAGACAGCTACATTATCGAGAGTTAATTTTCCACCAACAATGAGGGATGAAGGAGTAGCCCAGAGCATTGTGTTGGCCACTCCACCTATTCCGTTACCAGGCCTATTCCATTGAAAAAATTTTGTAGAATATTGACAGACGGTTGGACAGCTAAGTGATCCAGCAGATGAGAAATTCCCTCCGACATATACTTCACTGCTAGATCTTCTCGTAGATATTGAATATACCTCGCCATCTAATGATGGTGGCTGGGTACCAAACGTTAGTGAGGGAAGATCATAAGATATCAGACCCCTGATACTCTCGTCATTGACAGATCCAGTCAGAGACCCACCGGCAAACAAGGTGTTACTGTGGATCGACATTGCAAAAATTGTTGAGTTTGTAGAAATCGATGACCCAGTCCCAGTTACGGTATCAACGCTAGACCCATCAATAAAGGCCAAGTTATCTACCTCAGTTCCATTTGGTCCTGCTATGGTGAAATGGCCACCCAGAATAACCAGGCTGTGAGAATTGTGACTGTAAAACAGCCCAGTAGTGACTCCAGTAGCATTGGTACCACTTAAAACTTGTTTAGATACAGTTCGTGAAGATCGTATCATTGAAGGCCTAATTTGTGGTTGAAGAGGCTTGAGTGAAGACCCAGAATCATTAATTTCAGCAACATCAACGGCACTTACTTGAGACGATGACACAGAGCCGGCAAACAGAGGAGCTCCATCAGGGAGTTTAATAGCAGTATTGAGATTTCCATCAAATTTCATTTTTGGGCTATCTATATTTTCAAGCCAAATTTTTAGAGATGGTATCCAGATAGCCATACCAGCGGCAGGAACTGGAGGGTTATCATCGAACCCAAGTACTTGAGTAAAGTCGCCACTAAGTGCAATTGTTATTTCTGGTTTGTTACGCGTGATATTCATTTGTAAAGGTACTACTTTTCGAACAGCTCCATTAACACCAGCACCAAGTGCTCCCCATACATTTTTTGATGTATCATAAAAAGCTATGTTATTTAGTCCAAAATTATCGCCGGTTATAGTGTTAGAAAATGAGCCACCAACAAAAAGAATAGATTCGTTGACAAATATAGACTGGACCTCCCCATTGAGCCCATCACCAGCTAGAGATTGAGAACCTTTGCTGGTGATTTTAAAAATATTACTTAAGCCTTGTTTGGTAAAATTTCCTCCCACAAAAGTTATATCCCCTACAGTTTGAAGATTCTTTATAGAAGCATCCGCATCAAGATCTTTTCCAGCTGTGTTGAAATATGATTGAGTGAAATTAAATGAGCCAAATTCAGTTTGATTTGGGTCATACTCGAACAGACCATTGAGACCACCACCTGAAGAAACAAGAGTAAATCCGACTCGTTGAGCGACAACCTTGATATTTTGAGCATCTTGACCTAGAGCGAGTTTGATAGTTACTGATGGACGAAAGGAACTACTACTAGCATCAATATGGCCAAAATATATTTGATCATATTTATCGTAATTATTAGTTTGAAAAATTTCTGTGGAGAAGCCAGCTTCGTTGACTGTTTCTTTTCTCATAATCCCTGTAATGTTGACGCGACCTCGACTAGAACAAGTATTATCTTGTATACATCCAGGGGTATATATATTTACAGAATAATTACCAGATTGGCGAATGTTGGGTAGGAAGACGATCGATGCAGAATCTGTGGATTGGGAAGTAACTGCCAAGTACTCAGACGAGCTCTGAGATGATGGCGAGACAGCCCAAGGTCCAGTTAAGGCTACTGTTGACCCTATCTCAGTCTTTGAACAAGCAGGTTCATTAAATGCATTGATTGCATATAGGTCAATATCACTGTGGGTAAGCTCGATACCTGAGAAGCCACCACCATTTCCATACCAATCTGATACATCTATTTGAAAAGCGTTCATACCAATAACATTCACAAAGTAAAAATCTTGAAACTTTATACTGTTGTTATTACTCAGGGGACACTCGGAAGAGCAATAACTATTCTGATTTGTAGAGGGATCGATGTAACTAAGATTCATTATACCGTTGATTGGAAGTGCAGTATAACGGAAGATCTTGGTTCCTCGCCCGTCTTGGTGCGTATTCCATAGTCTTAATCTAGTAGGTTGGAAAGTGAAGCCAAAATCAGCTCTCCAAAACCCAGGAGTTTTATCAGCTAGAAGCCATGTATTACCTGGACCGTCCTGGCCTGCTGTTTTACATAATATATTCCCAGGATCGCTGAAGCCAGGGGTAGGAGTTGAAGACATTGCTGTAATGCGTGCGTCTTTGGTATTGATTACTATCTGATCTGGAATACTTAGTCCGGTCGCATTGCTAAGACCTGTAAATGAGCCTCCGAAAACAATATTTCCGTTAGAGGCTTTTGTAATGGAAGTGACGGGTCCATTAAAGCCCCCGAAAGGTAGATCTTTCCATCCATCGGTACCAACCCATTTAACAGCGTTCATCGAGCTCTCTGATTTGAATTTACCTCCAGCATACACTGTATTTGTCGACTGGTCACATAATAATGCTGAAACTTGACCAGATAATCCAATTAGGGGTTGAACAGTTGAGGTATTCGGGTCAAAGACAGCAGCTCCAGGGGATTGCGTACCTCCCAAATCTGTAAAATCACCACCGACGATAACACTAGAGTGATTTCCATTGTTTTTTTGGAGTAAACACATTGCCTGAATGCCTGCATCAGACGATACAACATTAGCAAACCTCCCGTCCGGCATTTGAGAATACAGCGATTGACTTCCATTTTTGCCATTATAAATCTCTTCATGGTCTTCGTACTGATAAATAGAAATTCCAGTAAAGTCACCGGCAAAAGCTGTACGGCCTAGATCGCTTAAGTCTATATTTGCTGCAGGGGCTTTTTTGAATGTAAAAGCACCCTCACTGGGTAAGACGACTAGCAAAATGAGACAGACATGGGTAAATGACCTAAAACATAAGGCTAATAGACACGGTAATGAAAATAGCTTCATCGCTAAATCTAAGAGGATTGAATACAGCAACGACGTCAGTGTCGCGCAATTTTTAAAGAAAAATGCCGCACTCCAATAGAAATGATCTTCGATGAGTGGCCGTCAGAATTCGCATTGAAATAATCTTTTGTCTCCAAACACTTAGTTAAATATTTCGTGTCCCTAAGGACGTGATGTTTTCAGACCTTTTGTAAGCTTCGATTTAAGGCTTCGCTATCCGTACTAGATCAAACCAGGCGACATAGATACGATATAATGCCCCAAGGACTGAATATAGTGAAAGAGCAGAGATACGAATTTGATAGACTTATACTTAGGAAGAACCGATAACTTGATTTGATTTCAATTCTTGAGTAAAATTCTAAACGAGCGATATTGTTCAAATGAGTGTAGAGTGCTGAACGATTTTTTTCAGTCTATTAGTAAGTTAATAAGGGATCAAATGATTCTATTGAAGAAAATTCATCAGACAGATAGTTTCCTGATAAGAGCCCCCGTAATGGATACCCTTACTTAGATTAAGCAGATATTTGGAGGAATCTATAAAGAGCTACGCATCTAAAAGTTCAAATGAAAGTGGGCTTACCAAATATAGAGAGAAATAAAATGATACTTAAAGAATGACTGTCTTGTCTTGATTCAAATGATTTGATTGAATTAGTTAATTGACCTGTGTTTATCGTTGGCCGGGGAAGCGACAAAATTGTAGAGGATAAAGACGTGAGTCAAGAATTAATAATGGGAAATCAGGTAGTTTCTTGGGAGGGGCTCGAGCTGCGACGACAAAGAGTTTATATGTTTCAACCCAGGCCTTCACTGATCCTTGTTAGTCTCTCGGGGGCTATCTGAGATAATTTACAGCCCCAGGGGTTATAATACACTTGGTACTGAATAAATCGACGTTGTCGTCGATTAAAGACTCTCTCTTCAAATTGTTTTATAAGAATGAGTAAGGGATCAAAGTCTCTACATATCTATAGCTCGATGGTGGTAGTATAGCTTAATAATAATTATATCGTGTTTTACTGATTGTCGAGACATTTTATTTATTATTTTGAAGATAGATAAATTTGCATTAAGGCTCGCTTGACGAAATATCATAAGGATCTACATGGGAATGTTATTCCTAAGGCGACTTATTACTAATTAAAAATAAAAAAATCAATAATTGAATTCATACAACGCTTGAATGGCTTTACATTATTTCCGAAAGAGCGGAAATTCAGACGTGAAAAAGCAGTTAATCCGTTTAATTTTTCGTTCGACGATTTGTTGGGTAAAACGGAATTTTTAGTCGGACGGTGTGGTACCCATTAGATCGTCCATTGAATAGAGTTAGAATAATTAAACTCCTCACTACCTATTCAACCCCTAGAACCGGAGGTAATGAGGGCCGCCAAAGATTGGCACAAACCCAATTGCCCAATATCTACCTTTCGAGGTTGAGGGTGACAGCAGAAGGCGCTAAGCGTCAAAGGAGAAGTCAATACTGCAGGTAGGGAGAAAGCCACCGTCGAAGAGATAGTTTATACTTTCAGTTGCAAAGCGGTAGATATTTGGCATAGCCTCTAAACGCTGGATCCACAATTGTATGAAAAAAAAAATCCCCCCCAAGAACCGTACTCACGGAATTATCCGATATTCTTCTTAAGAAACCAGCCTTACAATCCACCATTAGATCCATATTTTCCAAATATATTTGAATACAGCTTATAAACGATGCTGATAATCGGGACCGGATATGTAAAAGGCAAATTTGCGGCACCTTTGTCTCGGGAAATTATGTAAGCATTGGTCAATTATTAGTGCTAAGATATTTCTAGAGCTTAGGACTAAGAGAAGGATAAGGATATATTGATAAGAGTGAGAATTGTCTTTCCAGGAATGAGAGCACGCGCCTTCTTCACACTGAGACTAAGAGCAGAGTAGCAGAGTGGCTATGAAATATGTTTTTTGGGTAACAATTTTAGGGGGTAGCTAAATTATAGTGCTCAAAGCCTAATTAAATACACCGCCTACGAGACAGGCTTTATCGGAGCTTTTAAGTGTTGGATAGCGTGATTGTGGGTGTTCTATAATTAACTCAATTTCTGATTCCGATATTAATATTTATCAAATATAAATTCGCTTGGAAACCAATTTTATATGCTTTCTAAGATTTGTAAGGCCGAATTAGATTACAATACTCATATCAGCTGCCATCGAGACCTACACAATTAGGGAGGCTCGCGGTGGTCTAGGACTTTTGTTCAAACAGCATCTAGAGCACATGGATTTTTGAAACAAATTCTTCAAAATATTTGACAATCTATTGCGATCGGATTTGTGACACTAGTCAGCATTTTGATGTTAATAACGGGTCACAATAACACATTAATCAGGCCTTAAACTTTATTCTAACCTGCAACATTAAACTGACGAAGTACAACGGTACAACCGCAGAATAGTGATCTTACGGCATCTAGAGTCACTGTCTGGTAAGCTCCGAAGCATTTAGTTGATAGACTTTTCAAAACTTCGGTGTCGGGGATGAACGGTCAGACTTTCCTCAAAATTTATTTTTTATTAATCCGAGCAAATGCTTGTTGTCCACACATTTAATTCCAAGAGATTTGGAATACTGTTTTTATATAGTTTTTGCAAGAAAACCATCCTTCATGAATACAGCGGGATTTTTTACTGTTTTCTGTTTTCTCGAGCAATGAAGACGAGAGGGCGGACTAATAGGGTGGAGCTGGGAATCAAGTAAGCTGGTAAAGTGTGATAGCTACTGCAAATACTGTGACTGCAATTATATGATCACATGATCACGTATGTAAGTAAAACCAAGTAGTATAATCCAATGAAATCTTCATGCTTCTTCACAATAGGTTATGACACCTTTGTCGCTTCTACTTCGTGAAAAGCTTCGGTCTTCATAGTCAACAACATTGATTATCGTACTTTTGTCTTTGTTCAAAAGTAAATCTTTATTTAAACAGCAACTCTCGTACATCATCACGATGCCTGGTTCTGAATCTCAGCCCTCACCAGAGGCAATCCATAACTCCGAAGCTGAGTCTCTCAACAATCAAAATGATGTAGTAATCCGCGGTATTATTTTTGCAACAGTTACTGATGTCAATGAATCAATCAAGGAATCTAAAAGAAAGACAGAAATCTGGACTCTCACCGACAGATAAAGAAGTATCAACGAAATAACCCCAATTCCTTTCCTCAATAAAAATAATTGGCTTCAGTGGTATGAGTCAATCGAAAATCTCATCTTCCTCTCTCAAACAGCGGCAGGATTCCTGCCACAACTATCCCGTAATAAAGCCATTCGCCTGTGGTCAGCAAGGTGGGTATCAAAACTCCCACAAACAGCGCCTCACATTAAAACGGCGCCTCGTGATAACCCACGTGCTGTTCTTCAAGAAATTGCCACTTCTTCACTTGTAAACTCTCAATCAAACACCAATTTAATTGTTACTCAATTCTGGACATATTAGCCTGACAAAGATATGAGTCTGCAAATTTTTTTTGAAAGAATATCTAAGGCGATATCATAATCTTAAAAAACGTTCCTCTATAACACCAGAGGTACTTTTTCAAATGCGTCATTTATTGCTATCCAAAGTTCAGAAATTACGATCCGACTTGGCCAACAAATGTCTGGATCTATCTTATGATAACACAGTCTCCGGATGTTTAAAATGGTCTCACATAACATCTCCTATATTCTCTTCAAAACAAATTTTTTTTTTAGTCACAAGTCTAGACATGTTATAGATGACTGCAAGAAGAAAAAGCGAGTGGGTGTTAACAAGAAAAGAAGCAAGTCACAACTGGATAATGGCAGTAAAAATGTACTTTCTGTTGACAAAACTTCATGTAATGCAGCATAATAGTTAGATATTGCTGCAGATTATCTCGTATCAGGAAATGAAAACTATTTTTCTTCGTACTATCCCGTATCCCAAATAATATATGTAGCCGGAGGAGGTAAAGTCAAAACACATGGTTGTGGTGATCTCAACTTTTCAACGCTTGACGACACAACAGAAATACTTAAAGGAGTCATACACATGCCAGGCCAAACAACTCGTATCCTCTCAACTGCTCAACTGGAAAAATAAGGATATTTGATACGACGGCTATCTAAATACCGTGACACTGAACTTCTTCGACCGGATGGTACCCTGTGTGCTAATTTTTGGCGTATATCTGGCAGACTAATCTTCAATTACCCATGATTAGATCCAATACAACCTGTGATCTGCTCTATTAAACGGGCTTGGCACAGTATACTTGGCCGTTCAGGCCGTAAAGCGCAAGGTATAAAATTAAAGCTCGCTGAAATTAAAGGATATAAACCCCCACCAGATTGTGAGATTTGGATTAAAACGAAAATCACTGAATCAAAAGGTTACAGCTCACTACGTAGTGCATCTACATTTGAAGAAGTTCTTCATTTAGATTTAGTAGGAGGTCAAAAGTCATCATTTCCCACAACTAATGATCATTCTGTTCCAAATGCAACTTGGTTTCTACTCGCAGTTGATGAATTTACCTCTTACAAATGGGCATAGGTGGTTTACTCCAATAAAACAGTGCCAAATCAAATTCTAAATCTCTTAGAACACTTACTAAATAAATTTCAGAAGACTCCTAAAATTATACACACAGATAGTGGTACCGAATTTTCAAATTCAAATCTTCAAGAAATATTAATGTCTCAAGGAATAGATTTTTATAAGTTCTCTCATGCACCTGAACAAAATGGTATTG
>JAHYSP010004320.1:0-25302 GCA_019455505.1 Pleochaeta shiraiana
AAAAAAAAAAAAAAAAAAAAAAAAAAATTATATGCCCTACTGAGGGTATCTTCCCCCGATTTTAACCGTACGGTTGGCCCCTTGCTCCAGCTATTCAACCGAGAGCCCATTTGGTATCACCTTCCGCTCCTCTGGAGGGCTTGGGCCGAGGTTTATGTTTGCTAATTAGTCTGCGACACACAAAAGGTTGTTCCGGCGATTTTTCCTCGCCGCATTCATATAACAGGTCTGCACCTACGTGCTTAAACCTACAGTGGTATTCTGCGAAGTCTCTATGTCTAGATAGAGCAGCTAGAAGTAGGCTAAGGTTTTTTCGGGAATGAAACTGTAGCTCCCCAGGCATGCATCCAGTAATTTGAATACCGAGATATTTATATCGCTCGGGAGCTTTGTTAAGCCAGAGTATTTGTATGCTTGATTCATATCTTTGGTTCAGTAGTCTCGCCGCCCTCGATATAGTAGCATGGGTCTGTGTTGTTGGTTCGCCACAAGCGCTCTTCGCCAATGCGTCAGCTCTTTCATTTCCCGTTTTGTTTGAATGCCCTGGAATTCATCTCACATAAAACAGTGCCTGGGCGATGTCACAGTTACAAGTTGTCTTTTGGTACATCTTTCTCGTAGTATTTGAAGTTCAGTGATCTGTTTAGAGCTGGATGTGGTTAATAGCCCCAGTATGTAGTCGCAAGGCAGCTTCTTCGTTGTTGTTGGAAATAGCCTTAATTTTGATATAAGTTATTTCTAAATTTACTTTCAGGTTTCTGTATGAATAAGTAATATGGATATTAATGGTATATTATAAGATTTTTTGACGAACGTTTTGATGATATTTTTTGGCTAAAATTTAGAGTGCTATTTATATAAATGTAGATGTATCTGTCACAATATTTGTAGAAAAACAAGTAGGGTACAATGATCTTGGTAAGGGGTTTACTTATTATTCATGACATCTTTCTAGATGTACATAAATAGAGATCAAGTACCCATAGATGGAGCAGTTGGAGAAAATCTAATTACAGTAAATTTATTATATATTTATTTAAATACCTGTACTTTGTCAACTCGATATATTTCTAAATATATCCAATCTTGTTATTTCGGCCTACCAAATTAAAGCGCTATTATCGACATATGCGTTAAGGTTATATTCTATAAGCTAAAAGTCGAACAGTTGTCAAGTGTCACGGTTTGTATATTGATGCTTTAAGCAAAATCGAATAGGCAAAGGTAATGTTTATATTTTCACTGGCTATCTAGTTTTGATCTAAAGTCTAGTTATATACTTGCTTTGTGGTTTCTAGAATGTTCACCATGATTTGGTAACTTAACAAATAACATACATAAGAGAAGTTCTGTGCCTTGCCGTCGACACCTAGAATATTCTAACTATTTCCAAGCTGGCTCGTGCACTTAGTGACCGAGGGGTGTGCTAATAATATTGTGGGCTGCAGACCTAACATGGATGTAAGACATCCTGGTATTACACACCATTGCTATATCTCAATAGTCACGTGACAACGAGATCGTATTAATCCACTGAACCTGACTGCGATGACCATCGTAGGCTGCAGGACCAATACAGGCTTACAAGCCGTCACATCAAGGCAAACTGTGACGTTGTTAGCATACTCTGCCATCACATTTGCCACGGTCGCTCTGAGACTGTCACAGTTTGAGTAAGGACAACTTAATAGTCAAAAGTAGTTAGTATTCTATCTAAAGAAAGAAACCGATACAGCAGTGTGAATCCTATGTACATTTATAGACCAAAGTTCTCTCCGTAGTCGACTTAGCTAGATTACCCCTTGTAATTCCCACGTCTATTTCAGTTCTCTCTTCATCATCCCGACTATACGATATAACCAATCCCAAGTGATAATTCCATTCCAGACCCGGATTAATTTGGTAGGTTATTATTAGCAGTGTTATAAGTTTGAGCCATTTTATCTATATCTCATAGTATTAGATAATTCACTATAGGCTGCTGTATTCTGAAACTGAAGGTAAGCGCGCGAGATCTCTTATAATTAAACAGCTGTTTGGATGACTCCGAACGGTTGCTGTACAAAGCGTATTTAATATCTAAGGAAGGGTGCTAGGGACGTCTACAGAGGTACCGTGAGGCTGAATGTCTATGATTAGATATCATAGACTACCGGGATAATCAGGCTGACCAGCCGTCACAGAGACCCTCGGTAGCCCCGATGGTTTCCGCGTCGTAGATTTCTGCTGTTTGGCCGAGGGAGATAAATAAATCTTCGTATATAGGTAAATAAGTTTTGGATACTCTGAGCTCTCAAATAACTAAAGTAATCTCACTGATCAAATATAGAAATAAATAGAAGATTGCCTCTTAGAATACTCCGTTCTCGATGCCACTTTTCCCAAGGTCTAGCTCTTGTATATATACATGTCTGTTGTATCCCTAACAGCCATCATTTCCTTTCCTCTAAACGTAACTACATTTTACCACTCCGGGCGGCTACCACTGCATAATTCTTATAGGATAACCTCTTTTACACAGCTCTTATAAATAACCTCCCCAAGCATCCATAGTGATACATTCATGCCATAAATACTCTACTATTTGGGAACGTCCTGAACCAGCAAGCGTCTTTCTTCCAATTAGATTCTTTTCTTCGACTTGAATTGATAAACTACCACCCCTAGCGGCTACTAAATACCTGCACCAGACGTGCTATTCAGCTTTCCAACATTATGCGGTTTCAGAGGAGGTTGTAAAAATAATCAGACATATTTTTACTATCCTCGCTTCCAAGTATTGTTTGGTGTTTCAAAGTGCTTCGCTTAGCCTGGTCGTTTTACTGAGGGGAATTTTACTGCTTGCTATTGTTGAAATTAGTGCTATATTGGTAATGAAGATCATCATCGTTATGGTTAGTTAGAAAGGCTGAACCCTTGTCTTCCACGACCATGATTACTTACACATTAACCAGCTACCTATTATCAACAATAAGCAGTTTGGTAGGGTAATCACTTAGTTGTAATAATTAGTATATGTAGCAATCTGTATCTAAGTGGGAGTAACTTACAACTCTCCACTTTTGTTAACTATTGCGGATTTAAATGGTGTATTGAAATTGTGTTACGATTAAGTTAGATGTCAATAATTGTTTGTTGAATAGAAATGTCTTTTGGACATGTGATCTACTTTGAGTAGAATGAAAATCACTACCAACACGCTAGGCCCTAATAGTAGTCTTCAAGACGCGATCAGATCACCAGCATACGCGATCTATGAATATTGAATATATAAAGGGCTGTACATCATTAGATACACAGAAATTGAATTCAAAATTTCTTATTTAACTCCGTACATGCCTAGAGATATCTGTACACGGTAACACATGATAATGTTATCAACCCTAGTCATACAAAATAAATGTACATTGTATCACGTGACAAAATAAGTAAATCCTAACCCCAAAAGCCTTAACACCCCATCATCCATCATCGAATAATCCTACATTAACCCAGTCGCCCACGCTTCAACGACCTAGCCAATAACATCTTGTAGCAGCAATTGTACCTTCTTTGATCGAATTAGATGGTAAAAATCTGAATCTTTAGCTTCGTATTTTAATCCAAGCTTATACACAGTCTACAAGCGTTTTGAATCGAAAATTTTACGCAAATATTCCAGAAGAATTTCGTGACGACTATGCCAAAGATTCCATCTTGGTTATCCTCAAACCATTGTGTGGCATTCCAAAGACGGGAACTCACTAGTGGGCAACAAATAATAATCATCATAGAAAAGAACTACTTATAGAACCTTCTATTTACGACCCTTGCCTCATAATTAGTAAATATATGGATGTATTAGGTGTCGTAGCCATGCAAACAGACGATGCCCTGATTCTTGGTGACAAATGATGTAAAGTATTATGAACGTCCCGATATGTGACAAAAATCACGTCGTACTTTGGCTCGATGTGTCTGGTGTAATAAGCCAGGACATATTGCGAGAGACTGTCCGTTAGGGACCCGAACTATCGCCAAAGCAGACACAGATGAAGTACCTATATATAACCAGCAGGAGGTAAAAGATCAACTTCAGTAATTAGTCGCTTGCTAGAGTCTTTATCAGTTGGAATTACGGGTATTGAGGAGGTATCTATGTCACTTCCCATGTATGTTAGTGCCAAAATAAAAATGTTCTTTTCATTACTCTTGTCGATACTGGCGTATCAGGTCTTGTATTCATCTCAAAATCTCTATGTAATTCCTCTGATTTGTCTTTATATACACTACGAACGCCAATAAATCTCATGGGATTTGATGGACATCGAAGTTCCCAAATTACTCACCAAGTTAGTTTCCCACTCAAACTAGGTAGACACCACGAAGTCCTATTTGCCTATAAAATCAACTCATGTAAGCATGATTTAGTGCTTGGTCTTCCATGGTTAGAAAAAGATGCCCCATATGTAGATTGGAAAGAGAACTCCTTTACTTTTGATGAAAACTGTCTAGAAAAAGCTTGTATCCAGTTCGAAACCACAAACACATACATTAACTCAACCACTCCTTCCCCTAAAAAATCAAGAAATACTACTCAGAATTCTATCCAACCCCCTCAAGAATCTGATTCTACATTTAAAGCACCAACTCAGGTAGTTGAACTACTATTTGTAATGATAACTCAGAGGCCAGAGAATCATAGATTTGCCCTCAGCCTTCGAGATTTAGACTTTTGGTTGAAGATCCAGCAAAATATCTCCAGATTGCTCAAAAAAGTATCAAATCCTAGTCAATTCCAAAAAATGCAGATCCTAAAGATTTTCTAACATCCCACTACCACGAGTTTCTCGATGTATTCAATCGTGCGAATGCAGATGAACCAACACCTCATAGGTCCTGGGACTATTCTATCGAGCTTCAGTCTGGCATGCAGCCACACGCATCGCGACCCTACTTAATGAATCAGCATGACCTGAGAGCTCTTCGAGAATACCTTAACAAGGAGCTTGAAAAAGTTTTCATAAAAGTGTCCCGTTCTCCTGCAGCTGCACCTGTAAATTTTTTCAAAAAACCAAACGGCGACCTTCGTTTCTGCATCGATTATAGAGGACTTAAAGCTACCACCATAAAAAATCGACATTTACGACCTCTTATTTCTGAGACTTTAAGCCAACTTGCTCATGACAAATACTATACCAAACTTGATATTATCTCAGTATTCAATAAATTACGGATAAGAGAAGGCTAAGAATGGAAAGCAGCATTTACATGTCGTTATGGATTGTTTGAGCCAGTTGTTCTTACCTTTGGACTATGTAATGGCCCAGTATCTTTTAAGGCTTATATTAATCATGCCTTCCGAACACTTGTCGATCAGTTCTGTACAGCATACATGGATGAGATCTTAATTTTCTCCGATAGTTTACCAGAGCACTGGGTTCCTGTGCGTATTGTTCTACAACGACTGCGGGAACATGGACTGTAAGTAATTATAACTAAGTGCAGTTTAAAGGTAACGCAAGTGACGTATCTTGGTCTTAGTATCTCAACCGATGGAATACATATGGATCCCAAGAAAATTGCGTACGCGCAAGGATGGCCTACTCCCCAAAGTATCCGCGATATCCAAAGATTCCTCTTATTCACTAATTTTTATCGTCGATTCATACCTTAGTTTTCCTGAATTACATCCCCTTTGACAAAGTTAATCAAAGAAGATACACAATTTATTTGGGATAAAGTTTGCGAGTCTTCACTCCGTGATATCAAGAAAGCGTTTAAATATGGAACAATAGTAGCCCATTTCGACCCAAATTTGAAAACAATATTAGAGACAGATGCCTCATACTTCGTAACGGTAGCAGTTTAATCACAATAAAATAAATCCGGAACGATAAGGCCAGTCGCTTTTATGTCCAAGAAGATGATACCAGCAGAATGCAAATATGAAATCTTTGAAAAGAAGTTAGCTATAATTAATGATTTTGAGAATTGGAAGGCTGAGCTCGAATTTGTGGAGCACCCAAAACTAACACTCATCGATCATATAAAACTAGAACACTTCACCACAACCAAAAAACTCAATAGGATACAAGCTCGTTGGGTTGGAATGAGTTTCGCGCTGATTTCAATTTTAAAATTGTGTTCCGACCAGGTAATCAAGGTGGAAATCCAGATGCATTGACCAGAATTTACATAGATCGACCACTTGATAGCGCGAATGAAAGACACAAATACCAGTTTCAAATTTAACTTAAGTCCCAACAAATTCTCCGCTGCATTAATGTCCCAGATTGTACCCCTAATGATGACCAAGAAGATACACCCGAACAACAAGCATCATCAGAAGATTGGAACGAACACTGTGAAAAACAGACACATTTTGTCAAGAAATCAGTGCTGTCAGACTACAGAATATTCTTTCAGTCTCGGAGGAAAAGAGTACGTTCCAAAAATCCTCAGAGAGACCTTATTGAAACAATTTCATTATACTTCTTTGAATGGTCGTCGTGGAGCTATCGCACTTTGTAGCATGTTGAATCGTCAATACTGGTGGCCAGATTGTCAGAAAGGTTGCGAAAAATACGCGCGTAGATGTGAATATTGTCAGAGACATAATACCTCAGTACAAAAGGCATACGGATTCTTACACCCCATTCCAGCTCCTGAGGCAGCATTTCGCCACCCCACAATGGATTTTATAGGACCACTCCCAATCTGCAAAGTTCGAGATCATTCTTATCAATTTATTCTGTAGGTAGTCGATCGGCTGACTAAGCGAGTTTGGATAATCGCTCTCGAAAGACCTACCGCATGCGAAACTGCTGAAGCTTTCGTAAATCATGTCATTCGCTTCGCAGGTCAACCAGACTCGATAATCTCAGACCAAGGAAAAGCCTTTATTGATAAGAAATGGAAATAAATCTGCTCGTGCCTAAGAATAACTCCCAAGTTGTCGACTTAATATCACTCACAAACCGATGGACAGACAGAGCAAGCCAATAAAATTTCAGAGGTCTATATGCGATATTATGTCAACCATCATCAAGATGACTGGACTTAACACCTCCCAATTGCTGAGTTTTGTCTTAACAATCATTTAAACACATCAACAAACACTACACCTTTCTCCGCTTCCTTTGGTCATCATTATCGTCTAGATTTACGCCCCAAGTCTGAATTTTTAGCAACTCGTGAGACCCCAGAAATCGTGAATAGAATGAAGCAAATAGTTCAAGCATGTACAGAACAGATAACTTGGGTACAGCCATACCAATCGTCATGCGCAAATGAGTTGAGACTTTCGGCGACTAGGTATAAGGTTGGAGATCATGCTTACTTATCTCTAAAAATGTTTGTTTGTTTGTTATCTATTTTACGTCTACAAGGATCAATCCGGGATCGATCTAAACAAGCCCAAACGGGCAAAAGACGCCAGCGCTAATCGCTCTGGATATCTGGAGTAACTATCAATCCAACCGAAATTATAGGGCCAAAACTATAATGCAAGCAACAACATTGCTAACGAGCAATGAAAAGGGCTACAGAATTTACGATTTACAAAAACTTAATTAAAAAGCAACTAGCTGGGTTGTTGGTGAATACCCACATCGTCCGCTATTTGAAGGTATAATTTGCAGAATTATGGGGTTTCTTTTTTCTTCAATAAATAAAACTATGAAGGGTTTCTGGAGCAGATTTCGACGAAGTACTATGTATCGTTTAGCCATTTAGCCAATTTTACGGCTCCCTTACTAGTGCCAAGATATCTGGTAAAATCTCTGCAAGATTTCGGTGCTTTGGGGAGTTTGATCGAAGGATTTTTACACTGCAGAAGATGTCGACTGAGTTTAAGCTCACCGCAACTACAAAACAGATAAGAATTGGTGTGGTTAAACCGTTCATGATACATAGCAAAATCGCCGTGTCCCGAGCGTGTGGCATAAATTTGTGCGGCAATGGGACGTGCAAGTGATAGCTCTTTAGGACATACATCTTGTAACTCAATACCGAGAGCTTTATATGAGAAAGGGATATTATCTTCCCAGTATCTCTTAAATGCTGTTAACGTCTTCGCTTTAGTCCAGGACTTGGCGTACATTGTAGAGAGTGGGAGAGCCTATGGAGGGGTCATATTTTGCGCTTCACCAGCCGCTCTATCTGCTTGTATATTACCGGGAATACCCGCATGCCCGGGAACCCAGTGAACTATAACTTTGCCAGATTTAGTAAGAGGCAGACGTGGACGATTAGGCCATTCAGATGCCTTCTTAAAAAAAAGTGAAAATCTAGATTGAGAGGAGCAGATTGGAACACTAAGGAGGCGACGCGCAACATCCAAACTGTCAAGTAAAATCCATAGATTATTAGAAAAGCGTGAATATGATAGCTCTAAGGCGGTCTCTAGACCAGCTACAGCAGAATAGACCTCAGCATCGAATGTACTCAGTGATGGGCTGAGTGGAATGCATTTCCTAGCTACAATTCGTCCAGCTTGATAAACTACTAAGCCGCCACCAAATGTTGGGGATATAGAGGAGTCATGTCTTCCACCATCAGTGTAAACTACAAGATCATGAGGAGGGATATTAGTGAGGAAAGAGTTTTGAGAACGGATGACTCGTCTTAAACTAGCGTGGTAGCTTTCTTTTTCAGTCCACGGTGGGTGAAGTAAGATGTTTATACTCTGTTCTTGGAACATTTAGTACGCCATTAGAGAAGCAGGAAACACATCGTTTCATATTCAGTGTCCACATGGCTCGCCGGCGTAAAGGATGATAAGAATCTAGTCGGTGAATGCGGAGAGCTGCACGACGGGAAATTGAATCGAGGTGAATCTCTGGGGGAATTAGTCCAGTTTCGCGGGAAAAAATTGGGATGGGTATCGTTTTATAAACTGGAAGGATGGCTCTAGTGCATGATATTACCACTTTAAGTAGGAGAGATAAATGTCCTTTTACACGGTTTGAAATGTAGCGATTAGACTAGGAGATTCTTCCTTGACCTGGCCACCATGTTTCTGCCCCATAGTAAGCTATGGGTAGCACACAAGCGACAGTGGCTTGTCTTGGTAGTCGAGGGAGCACTCCGCTCGTAGAATTTCCTAGACTCTTGAGTGAATTTGCTACCTTAAGTGCTTTTCCAGCAAGAAAATGTGTTTGTCATTTGAAGGACATATTTTTGTCAAAATATACACCAAGCCATCTAGTGTATGGGTGCCTTGGATCTTCGACCACAGATAAATTGGCCAATTCGACAGCTGGAGTAGAAAGAGGATCTTTATCGGATCGCTTTCGTGAGAAATAATGTAGTTCAGTTTTAGAAGGGTCGAATGTAATGACTTCCTCTTGGCCCCAGGATATGGCTTCTTTAATTGAGTTAGTCAGAGATATGCAAGTTTTTGAAGCGTATCATAAGTTGCGAGCAATGCCATGTCGTCTGCGTATCCAAACCTCTTTGTATTGTGACCCATTTTGAAAAGAGGAGATATGTAGAGCATAAAAAGTATGGGGGAAATAGGAGAGCCTTGGGGGAGTCCACAATTTATTCTATCTTTAGGACCAGTCTCACAGTCTTATCGAATCTGTACGGTACGATCAGTTGCAAATGACACTACCCACCTAATAGGGGTATCTGACCATCCTTGTTCACGTAGGCGTCGGATAAGTCTACCAGGTAAAACAGCATCAAATGCTCCTTTAATATCAAGAGTTATCATACTTGCGGTACGCCCTTCATTAAGAGCTCTTTCTATATCATGAGTTAGACACGTGGTGAGATTTATGGCAGACCTGCACGGAAGGGCTCCAAACTGCTGGCTGGCGATGAATCTGTTCTTAATTGCCACCCAGGCCATAAGCTTTGCCAATATGCTTTCAATCCCTTTACCGAGGACTGAGAGGAGTGCAATTAGTCTGTAGGAGCGTGGTGATGAGAGATTGGGCTTTTTTGGCTTCTGTATCATTGTAACAACCGCTTGACGAAAACACCTGGGGTGGTAGCCTTGCAAAATGTATCTCATGTATAGAGAGTAGACGTGCGCCTCGATAAAGGGCAATGCATGCTTGAGGATAGCAGTTGTGATTTCATCCGCTTTAGGAGCAGTGTTTCCAGCTTGGAATATAGAATCTTTAACTTCTGCGAGTTTGATTGGCGGGAGATAAAGTGCGCGCGAGGAGACTTTTGGTGAGTCCATAGGAATATCTCCTGCCTCAGATGTGTTAATGAGGAGATTACTCATAAGAGCCTCCCTTTTTTCCGCCAATGTAGTTGCGAGTGGACGTTCCGGATATCTGGGATCTTTTAAGGGGACTGAGCGATACGCTCCAAAAGATTTATGCCATTTAGTCATAGCGAAAACATCTTTTACTTTATTAGCCTGTTCCATTTTTGATCTAAAATATTCCTCCTTAGTCTTCTTTACGACCTTTCAGTATGACTTCTTTGCCTCTTTAAATTCATCGTCATCGGAAGTACACCTATTGAGTGCCTTATATTTTTGTTGAGCAGTCCTGCAGCCATTGTTCCACCACGGGTTCCCTGTTCAATGTCTATAGGACCGCTTTGCTGCACTACAGAAAGCTGAACGAATAGCCCCTGTTATTTCTTCCGCCAATTTGTCTAAAATATTGTTACTTAAGGATATGGGAGGGCTCTCTGATTCCTTTAATTGTGTTTGTGAGCATTTTTAAGAACAGCTCAACACCCAGGGTATCTATTCGCAATTTCTGCTTTGAAGTATGGTGATTTCCCCAAGCAACTCTTGTTAGAACCGGTGAATGATCAGATGTTGCATATAAATGATTAGCAACAAAGCTTATTGTCTTACCCAGCAATGGACCGGAAGCCAAAGCTAGATCTAGAACGTTGCCCCGGATATGTGTGGCCTTGTCTAGGGGAGAGAGGATAGAGAAGTTTCTATTATCGGCCCATTCTATAAATTCTTCAGCGCCTATGGATGGACCTCGCGACCAAGAAGGCTGCCAGCGGATGTGATGCAGATTAAAATCTCCCTGGAGGCAGCTACCTTGAAATGCCGACAGGGGAAGTGTGTAAAATGTTTGGAGGGAACTTTCGTTGTTATCACTATGGGATGCATTATATAAATTAAAAATATTTAGTATTTGATCTGTGAGAGAAGTCAATCGGAGGAGTAGCAAATCTCTAGAGGGTCCAATATATATTTGCTCAGCATGTGGACTGAGTCCCTTTTTAACGTAAGTGACTACTCGTGGCCAAAGGGTGGACCAATCAACAGGAGGACAAAAGATTCCATTTGACTTGGGTCTTTTACTAATGCGTCTGGAGAAGTCGCGAAAAATATAGGGTTCCTGTACAAGGATGATATCTGCTGTGTTGAGAGAAGCTTCATTCAGAGCAAATTCGTGTGCTTGTGAGTCCCTTCCTACATTAAAGGAGAGGATTGTGAGTGGCTTACTGGAGGAGCTGCGAGCGTATTTAGATCTCATTGGCATTCCATTTGATCCTTGCTCTGCCCTTGATCGATGCTTAGAGCACCATAGGGATTTGTTTGGAGCAATTTCATATGAGGTGTTGGAGAGGTATGAGAGTTAATTGTTACTTCGTTGTTATCGGTAGGTGGTTCTGGTGCATGTGAGGAAGGTTTGACGCATCCTGCCTCTGCTTGTTTCTTTAAACGTAACTCGGCGCAGATGCGACAGATCGAGCTCACTTGAGATTTAGTCTTTCTTTGTCCAGGTATTTTAGGTCTAAGGTCGCAATCGGGATCATCAGAGGGATGTGGGCCGTGAAAATGGGTACATTTAGGAGGGCAAGTATGATTACCCTTAGCTGCACAGTGGTTTGCATGTTCAGATTCTGTTTGTTAAGAAGAGCCAGAGGCGACACCTTGAGGAAGATGCATAGGTTCGACTGTTGTGACATAGCCAACAACGAAAACACTGAACTGTACTTTGTCGACGTGGAAGTTCTCTGGTGACAGTTCGGCAGCCAAATAAGTAAAGTATGCGAGGAAGGCGCTTTGGGTTCTCAAAAAAACGAGCAATCCAAGATGTGGATGTTGTGGGAGGGTAGAGGTCATTATCTTGAGAGGGTATTACAAAACTGGCTTGGCCCCAGTGACAGCAGTCAATTCTTCGGTCATAGCTGTTGCAGTGACTGGTTGAAGCTGGTGTTCGAAATTATCATTTATGGTGCCAAAGCTTCTTGGAACGTTTTGGATCCTGTATGAAGTCCAAGGTGACGCGTTCTCGATTGTCGTATTACCAAAAACACCCATTGAGGTAATCTGCTCTTTGAGAGCGAAGGATTCGCCAGATTTTGGACAGAGGACTAATCCTGTATTCGTTGTCTGAACATTAACTAAAAGATGGTTGGCACCAATTTTGGCCTAAAATGTGAAAGTATTGCATATGGTGAGAGTGTCCGAAGCCTATCTTCCTCAGAAAGGCGAATAAAGAGACGGTTATCAGCCCGAGTTGTTGTAGATTTGCTTAACTTCTTACGATTAGCTGAATTGCTAGTTGAGTTCCGTTGAGTTGAGCCGTGAATTGAGGTAGCCAATCCACCTCGTACTGCCACATTGGCATATGTGGGAAGTTTTTGGGAGATCTTAGCCATACGAGAGCTTGAACTTTTTGAGGATTCTGTGAGTCTAGCAGGTATACCACTCATATAAGCTTCAAAACGAGTAGCAGCAATTGTGGCTAGGTCCTTGCAGAGAGCAAGGAAAGCCTGTTGTTGTCTAGCAGAAAGGCAAGAGACGTTTTGGGACGCGCACTGTTGGTCAATGGTAGAGGCAACGGGGCCGAATAGATTCTCAGCTTCCATAGTTCGATTTGCTGCAGACTGGGCGCTCCTTGAAAGTGCTTCATGTACAAGGCCTTGGTGAGCATGTTAGTCTGGAAGAGGGGGTTCATCATAATTCAGACTGACGATATTATCTTGTTGTTGACTTGGCACTGGGCTATCTAAATCTAATATCCTCAAGGTTTTGGAATTATGGGGTTTAGACTTGGCTGGCGGTGTCGAAACGCCATAAGAGTGGGAGTGTAAGGAAGATGTAAATGGATCATTTTCGTATAGCATAGGGTGATCGAGTAATACGCTCTGAGCAATCAATTGGAAATTCATTGATATTTCCCTCATTTATGGCTGAAGTAGATGTCCCAGATAGTGGCATACATTCTTCATTTGTAGCGCTGTCTAAGAAGACTATACCAGAGTTTTGAACCATAATTATTTTCTTCTCGAGAGTAGCGCCCTTTTGCATTGCTCCGATAGAGAAGTTGGATATTCGATGTTGTAGGATGGTGTTTTTATTTTGCTTGCTCGGTATCAAGGACGTTTTCGTAACGCGATTTGCAGCGTCGGGAGGGTCAGGAGGCACCCTCTTGCCAGCCATTGGGTTTAATTTAAATATACTTCAAATGATATTCTATTAAAATAAGGTTATACCTCCATCGGATTAAAGTAGGTCTAGTCTATTCCATTTGACTTATCTTTGAAAAATCTAAGCTTGGCAAGACCAACGAAGAAATTAGATCACATGGAGGCGGGCCCTTGGCGAATAACAGCAAGACACCTCTCGTAGCTAATATCCTTTGATAGAAATGATACAATAATATATTGACTTCATTTCCTCGTTAGTATATCGAGAAACAAGACGAATAATGGATACATATCTTGTGTAATTTTATTGGAAGAAGGTTTTCATCGTAGTCACGTGATGTTATAAAATTAATTGCTTTTTACCAGAAAGGAGCTAATCACTCGCTCAGGAAGCTGAGTTTGTACAAATTTGATCCCCTGATTAGACGAAACAATCAAATCAATTATTTACACAATCAATCAAAAAAATTGTATACCGGAACTGGATCACCAGAATGCAATTTTTTGCACATAGAGTAGTTAATTTTCTTCAGTTAGAAATGGAAGACAAGATAATAAATACAATAGTTCTATCAGAGCTTAATGAGACAGGTGTTCCACTAATCTATTTCCTCGTAGGTGTTAATGTTGGTGATGATGCTTCAAGAGCTGCTAATACTGGGGCAATGTCTTGCATGCTGCAGAAGTTTTTGCAGCCTCCCAAAATGAAAGGTTTTAATCCAAGTTTTTCGGGTGTGATAAAGATAGATCGGAGATCGCGACCATCCGGCATGATTGGCCAGATAGTACAGTCCAGCTCTGCTACTGGCATGTCAAGAGAACGATTTGGAACAATCTAAGAGATAGTAAAAAGACAAAAACCCAGAGTCACTACTATCCAGATGAAGCTAAAATACTTATGCCGGCACTGGAAATATTTTGGGGATCGCACTCAGTGCGCAGAAGTGGTGACCATCAGTATGAACGCTGTCAATGTAGCTCTGTAGGTAATCAAATCGTTGAGTTTAGCTGCATCGAGACGATAGGCATTTCCGAGCGGGAGATAGTTTTAGAGATGTTCAGCCGTCATTACAACAAACATCCTATAATACCAGACAAAAATGGAACCTACCACTCGGTTGAACAGGTTTACTGCTATTGTATCAATGATATATACACCTGGTGTTATACCCGAGACAATTATCTTCTATGGGCATACATACATGTCAATTGGTACGCTATAGAACACTGGAAGCTCTGGGCACGTTCATAAAATGCTGATGAAATACCGGTTCTAAAGACCACAATGATTGTTGAATCACTGGAGAAAAATTAAGCTTGATCATCTTCATCACTTCAATCGCCCAATTTATCTAGTCGTCTGGGTTCTGATGACAAATGTGATTCCATCTTTAGTTGAACAAGTGAGTGCCATAAAGAGTAGCAGTGATTGTTTGAGTGCTGCCGCATGGTGAAAAGATTTCAAGCGTCAGTGGAAAACGCTGAAGCCTAGTGAAGTAGGCTCGCAAAGTTTACAGAATTACCGTACTGATCCGATTAAATAGATGTGTGGTTGCGCCGTAATTCTGTTAAGCCGATTTCTAATTTGATATTATATCATATCCTGATATAAAGAAGTTTCAGACCGCGTCAGCTCCTTCTTTAACATTTAACACCAGAGGTGTACCCCATTTTGGGTAGAGAATAAGTTTGTTCCTCAGCCACAATTCGAGACTCGAAATAATGAAATTCTAGTTTTAGATGACGATAATTCAGTCAATGATAGCTCTGGATCCACATGTGAGTCTGCCGATGTGGAATTAGTTAACTTGAAAGATGAAGATGAAGAGATCCCACGTCTTGATTTACAAGAAAGTATTTCGATAGTAGTTTCTATCGTTGAACTCATGAAGGATTAAGAAGCAATCGGCCACATGAAGTTTCTTGAGGTTTATTTTGTCAATGAACCAAATCATTCCAGTGATAAGATTCTCCTAGAGGAAATAAACCAACGGAAGAGACAATGAACCATACCTATGACATGGTCTAGAAACAGACATCCTGTTACAATGTATCACAGATANCTATTTATCTAGTTTCCTGATAGTGACTGCTCTTTCGTATCAAACTTTTTATTGTAGTATGCTTCATATAGATGGTGATAAGTTGCTTTACTTTATCTATGGCGCCCTAATTTTTTATAATGTTTACGTTTTTTATGGAGAATATAGAAATTTGGTTTATGTTTACAGATACTTTGCTTCTATCTAGAACAATATAAAATAATTAATTTAAGAAGAAATTGTCTACTCTACACAGTAGTTCACGGCTGAAAGTAATTCTCACTTCCACTCCAAAAGCACGTGCTCGGTACTCTTCCGAATTCGATCTGGTCCGGTCGGCTCTTTCGACGCACGAACTCAACATTTTCGGATGGACAATTAAGGGACGCCTAGTGGATGCTAAGTATCACGTGATAGTATGTAGTTTAAGTTACTTAGTACCTCCGTGAACTTTCTCATCACATTTTCATATTATCAGTACCAATTGAAAAAGTCCGCAATCTTACGGTAAACTATTCTCATTCGTAACAAAGTCACAATATTTTTATCAGGCGAAGAACTTTTATCTGAAATTTTTGAAGTAAGATCCTTAGTGTGAATAACCCTGCTCACTTTTACTATTGAATCCCAATTAATCTTCAAGATCTAGAACCTTCGAAGCAACTTACATCTGAATACTGCTTCCGAGAATCATTTAACATGTCCAACTCCTTCGCCCCCCTTGATCCATCTTATTCTGCACCATCAAACAAAAAAAGGGTTGCATACTTTTATGATTCTGATGTTGGAAACTATGCTTACGTTGCCGGTCATCCAATGAAGCCCCATAGAATCCGTTTGGCGCATAGTCTAATAATGAACTATGGAACATATCATCATATGGAAATTTATGTAAGTATTAGACCTCAGACGCCTGTATGATTGCGGTTTAGTCAGTTGCAATCCATGACTCCACTACAAATTGTCTCTCAAAATCTACTTTATGGCAACTCTTGTACAGGAAAAAGATGCCCTATATTATCACTTCTACGATTAATATGTTGGGTTTAATAATTCCTCCCAACAAATTTAAAGTTTCTCTTCTATCATCTCCTCTTAAAAATTACTACTGACTCTGTTTTAAAGCGTGCAAAGCCAGCGACGCGTCATGAAATGACGCAATTTCACACCGATGAATATATTGATTTTCTTCAAAAAGTAACTCCAGATAACATGGATAGTTTCTCCAAAGAACAAGGTAAGTATAATGTTGGAGACGATTGTCCAGTTTTTGATGGCCTCTTCGAATTTTGTGGAATAAGTGCCGGAGGAAGTATGGAAGGTGCTGCAAGAATTAACCGTGGCAAATGTGACATTGCAGTGAACTGGGCTGGTGGTCTACATCACGCGAAGAAGAGTGAAGCAAGTGGATTTTGCTATGTAAATGGTACATTCAACATTCCTCAAAAACCACTTCATTGAGTACTAAATTCTTTAGATATTGTTCTGGGAATTATTGAGCTCCTGCGCTTCAAAAAGCGGGTCCTTTACATCGACATCGACGTTCATCATGGTGATGGAGTTGAGGAGGCTTTTTACACTACGGACAGAGTCATGACTGTCTCATTTCACAAGTATGGAGAGTACTTTCCTGGTACCGGTGAACTTCGTGACATTGGTGTCGGTCAAGGAAAAAACTATTCGGTCAACTTCCCCCTCAGAGATGGGATCGACGATGTGACCTACAAATCTATATTCGAGCCTGTGATTGAGAATGTAATGAAATATTACCAACCTGAGGCAATTGTCCTCCAATGTGGAGGGGACAGTTTATCAGGTGATCGATTAGGCTGTTTCAACCTAAGTATGAGAGGCCATGCGAATTGTGTAGAATTCGTAAAAAGTTTCAATGTCCCTACTTTGGTTTTGGGTGGTGGGGGTTACACGATGAGAAATGTCGCTCGAACTTGGGCATACGAAACCGGAGTACTCGTTGGTCAAAAACTTCCATCGACACTCCCATACAATGAGTATTACGAGGTGAGTAATCAATAAAGTAAGGATATTCTGCCTCTCTGACATGAAAAGTACTATGGTCCAGACTACGAGTTAGATGTCCGTTCTTCTAACATGGAGAATGCTAACTCGAAAGAGTACTTAAAAAAGATAACTGAACAAGTTATCGAAAATTTAAAGAAAATCTCATTTGCACCTTCAGTTCAATTAACTGAAATACCTCGAGCTACTTTATTAGGTGGCACCGACGAAGATGAAAACATCGCCAATGACATGGACGATGACACGAACAAGGACATTCGCATCTCTAAGCGGCAACTTGATACTCGTGTATCTCGGGATGATGAATTTGAAGAGAGCGATGACGAACAAGAAGCTGCTGCCGCTTATGGTGTTCGCCGACAGAATTTATAAGAATTTTGAGATTATTTTCAGTAGCATGTTATTGATTTAGGTTTGGCGCTAAGGTGATACTGTTGTTAGTCTGATTATATATTACGCGAAAGATACCCCTGTATAGATATGTATAACTAGATAGTTTTCCTTATTCTTTCTTAGAATGAAAAGAAATGTTTTTGTAATAGTTAGAAAATATACGCTTGCATATTCATTGCCATCAAATTCTCCCTACATAACCCTAGAGGCTCATCACGTTAACTAGAGTTATATTTTAATAAAAAAATAAAAATATGATCTTATATGTTGTCATACTGTGGCGAATGCGTTATGTTAGGCCCCCTCGGAATTGTCTAGAGTTATCTCGCTTCAGGGATCTAAAGCGGGTCTATGTAAGCTTTATAACGCTTTTGGACTACTACCCCAGCTAGTCATAAAGTTTAAGATATATTCGCCTCAATTATCAGGATTCACTTCTTTTATGAAAGTTATGCATAAACACCAATTATTTACGAGTTTCTCTATTCAAGTCAAGAATTGTGAGTCATCTAGCGAGTCATACCCCGCACAAAACTAGATTTTTTTTTTTTTTTGAAATGATTTATGTGCATGTAGCCTCAAGGCTATGGCAGGGCTGGATTGTATTGTGGTATACCGTCCGGGCCGTTTTCCCCCAATAACATCCGACCCTCGTACATTCATTCCAGCATTCTGTAATGATATTTTCACAATTACTCAATCTATTGCATTAGCACAGGAAGATTTTTTTACATTCATTTATTTATAAAGGTTCACCGGGCTTCAATTACGGCTGTAGCCCCATCGCTGCCCCATCGCTGGGGTGATACGGTGACTGCTATTATCTAAAATACATAATAATCCATGGGAAGCCAGGAAGGCCTTGGCAAAAGAATTCGTTAAGGTACTGTGAGCGCTGTACAGCAAAACCATCAAATAGAAATAAGTCAAATGGCACGGATCGGGCAGATTTCTGATTTTTCAGACAGGGACTGTGTCTTCTCCAATATAAAAGAAAAGCGCTTAGCACCACGGGAGAAGCTGAGAAGTAAATCCAGTGTTCTCAAGCTTCTTCGGTAATCACATGAGGCTAGTCTTTCTCGAACAAGTCAAGAGGACATTACGGCGACGGAATCGTTGATCCTCGCGGGGAAAGGTGGGGGGTGCTTCTTGGGAAATGGCATCCTTTCCCTATCCCTAACTCACAATATGTGGGAAGAGCATGAATTTACTACCATACGGAAGTAAGGTCTGATATATGCTGTTTCGTCTTTGCGCGGGCTCCATCGAGACATCGAGAGATGCGACAGGGGGAGCCGATTGGCAGGCGAACCTCACCAGCCAGCTTGTTGGCTAGCTCATTACCATGGATGCCAACATGGCCCAGCGACCACAAAACCCAGACTTTACCAGGGGCTGCGATCGGCAGAATTCTTCTAGTGGGCCACTAGGAGGCGAGATGTCGGAATTCGAAAATTTCTTGCTGCGAGGTTTTAAAGGATGATACATCGAGAAGACGTCGTGCTACATCTTACTTGTCTAGAATTACGTGGATTTTGGTTGCAAGGTAGGTAGAGGGAGCTGCTACAGCAGCATTAAGCCCTACGAGGGCGCCAATGATCTTGGTGCCATAGACCTCAATGTCTGGGCCTAGCGAGATTCTGACTTCTGCTATGGTGATTGCTCTCTGGAGAACGACGGCACCTACCCCAGCAGATCCAGCCTTTTGTTTAGAGCCGTCCGAGAAGACGAGAATGTCCCATGGTGGTAATTTTATAGTACGCCGGGAAAAATTTTCGGAGGGGAATTCAGCCCGAGTAAGAATCGGGGGGCTCTATACGAAAGCGGTTCGGGCCGGGGATAAGGAAAGCAGGAAACGAGCCACAATTTTTCGGGTAAACGGGTGTGCACGCGGAGGTCATTGCATCGTTTGATCAGAGAGTGAAAGTAGCCAGCGGCGCTTAATCCAACAGCAGAGTTGAGGCGTGTCTCTTCAAGTAGAATATGTGCCGGCTTTAGCCAAACCTCTCTTATGAGTGCTGCAGCGAGAGTGATTCTGTATACTTGAAGAATTGCTCTAGCCAAGTTGACCAGAACTCGAGAGGCCATGGCCATAAGATGTTGAGACCGGGTAGAAGTGGAGCGGCTATGCCGACTGTAAGTGTTTCCACGCCACCAAACCTTAGCGCTGTAAAAATTACCGGTATCGCCGCAGCTAGGGCTGCAGTACGTAGAAAAGTTGAGGGTATATCACAGTTGGTATTTCCAAACTGTCGTATATGAGCGCTAACCCATTGCGTATTGGCACTTAATTCTTGTACAAGTTGTTTGAAAGAGAGCTTGGTGTCAAAGAAGACGCCTAGCTACCTAAGAGTTGGATTGGCAGTTATTAAGTCGCCATTTTGTGTTACCAGTGGAGAGGGCTGACGGGATCTATAAAGATGCAGTATTTCGGTTTTATTTTCTGCCAAAGAGAGTCTATTCTTATCTCACCATCGGGTGATGCTCTCAACCTTATTGGTGGTCAGACGAGAAGTAGCGAGCATATTTTTTGCGACCGAAAGGATCATCACGTCGTTCACGTAACCAAATGTAGGAAACCCGAGCTTTAGTAAAGGCTCGAGAAACAGAAGAATAAGTACGGGAGAAGCAGGAGATCCTTGGGGCAAGCTATGAGGTATATCCAAGAAGTCGCTAACAAATTCATCCACTCTGAGGCGAGCTTTCCTGCAAGAAGCAAAGGAATCAGCTCAATTAGCGTATAGTAAAGGCCACGCCTGCTCGCAAAGACAACCGGAGAGACGGCCAGGCTGAATACTATGGAAAACACTTTGGATATCGAGTGTGGCGAAAGTGCACAATTGCTTTGTCTCCCATGCTCTTTCGACATCGTGAACCAGACATTCAACAAAATCCATGGCAGACCTTTTAGGCACCGCTCCCAATTATGTCGGAGAGATAATGCGATTTGATAAAGCTCAGAAGGCAAAAAGTCTTGCAAGGAGGCGTTTCTGTCCCTTCTCGAGAACTGGGAGAAGCGAAATCGGTCGCCAATTGGCAGGGTTCGTGAGATCTTCCTTGTATGGTTTCGGAATAATCACCACTTCGTCGCAGCGGAAGATGCTGGGATAGTGATCATATGCTAGATAGAGACCGTTAAGGTGAACAATCCACGAGCGTCATGTATCCATTCCCCATATAAGTCGGAGAGCTGAGACAGAGAGGTAGTTATAACCTGGGGTTGATAACGAGACTTCCAGAGACAGTGGTGAATTTCGTGTTTATCTATGGAGAGAGACTTGAAATTGGTTACGAGAAATTTAAGTAATGACGTACCAATAATTGTGAAAAATTTATGACCTAAGATGTAAATAATGTTGGTAGTAAAATTTGAAGTATATTAATAAACTAATCAGCTTCGTCATCTACAAAATACCAGCAGAAGAGCTGTTCTTTATATACAAAAGAATAGAGATATTCCACAATATTCTACAATATTCTACAATGCTATACAGTGCTCTTCAATCCTCAAGATGTTTCTATGTTGTCCGTATAGACCTATTAGAATACATCATTTGCTGATAAAATGCTTAATATTCTAACAAACTGATAGGTAATTAGAATATTCTCGAATCTGCTTAGTCATACTAATGAAGAATAATATACTCGAAGCATTGTTCTTTACTAGTATTAGTGTATTTCCATAATCAACAATTAGACGATTTTATACAAAAATTAGAGTTTGAGATGCAGTCATGTTACTGCCTTAGTTACAAAAGAGAGTTGGGAGGATCGTGCGCAGTGGGCATGTAGGAGTGTTCCTGGGGATATCCGGTTGACTAATTGCGCGGGAAAACTTAGTGCGAAAGAATATTTCTGCACACTCGGTAGGGGTGCTGTAAGTGACACCTTGAAATTGAATTGGAGGGGTGGCAAAGCGACAAGATAACTTTCACCTTCCAACAACTTCATGGGCCTCCAGGGTCGGAGACACATTATCTAAATTATAGCAATTGTATTCTCGTTTGGCTCGTCTAATAATTTCCGGAAGATTTTGTGTGCCTCGTTAATGAGGTCTTAATCACCCCCGTGGGGAGCTTCAAGATACCGACGGTGTTGGTCTGAACATTCTTGATTCCAATAATCTTTGTATGGGATAGATGCAGGCCTCGATGGGTTAGATGCAAGCAAAATTGCCGAGCGAGCGGCGATGGCCGATGGAGTCACCGCATCCAGGCGCTGAGGGGTTGGGTCCTCAATGGAGAGACTAGGAGGTGCAGTAGCGGAAAGGGCTTGAAGAAATATCTTATCGTTCTCGCCGTTGAATATGGGCAGCTTCTGCTTTGGGTGATGCCTTTGAGATGACGATGGTTAGACGAAGCCAGACATCGTCTCGTGCTCAGATGTTGAATTTGTCACCGGATCTACACGGACTGAAAGTCCTTCCATGTTTGTAAGTAATAGGTCGAGGACTTGGCCAGCGCGATGAGTGAGAGCTTCGTAAGGCAATGCCGACTTCAAATAATAGTTGTCAATCCATTCAACAAAGCTGCTGACGCCAGACGAACGGGAAACGTTGGGCTCCCATAGTTCGTGGTGAAAGTTAAAATCTCCCACGATTATGGTATTTGGTTTAACCGGCCAACTTAAGAGTGCATCGAGGCTCTGAGGCATTTGAGCTTGAGGTTTTCGGTATACATTTATGACCTCTAGAGAAGAAGAGAACTGTAGACGGAGGGCAATGATATCAGGTGAGATACCACAGTCCAGATGGATAGGTCGGAGGTTAGATTTCTTTCGGACATAGGTAAGGACGCGCGGGCGCGAATTTTTCCAGTCACGATTAGGAGGAGTGAAGATAACGTAGGCATGACGGGACTTGGTTACGATTTTAAGGTTTATTGTTTTTGTCAAGAGCTCCTGGATAAAGATCACATCATACTTGCCCTGAAATGCAGCTTGAAGAAGAATGAGGTGAGGAGATCTACCATGCCAAACGTTTGCTTGGAGGAAAGGAAGGCGAGGCGGGGGTGTGCTCCTGAAATAGGCTCTATTGCTCATGGGATGCACTCTTGGAGGTGTTGTTGGTGAATTGCATATCTAGGTCTACTTCCATAGATCTATCCGAAGCAGAAGCGAGGGATGTGAGCCTGTTCTGGCTAGCAGAAGGCGTACGTTGAGAAGGGACGAAGGGGGCTTCTGTTGAGAGAGTCGGTGCACTAGAGCTGCCGGAAAAGCTGGAAGTTGCTGAAGTGGCAGCAGTGGCAGCAACCTCTGCGCGGCGTTCCATCCGAGGGGTATTAAGGTTACATGATTGGAGCTCCGTAATCGCTTTTCAGATGAGTTAATAAGTTTACCCTTGAAAGGGTGAGGGCGGAGAGGGAAGTTAAGGTCGTCTGCAGGATATGGCCCCAGGCAATTGATGCACCAACGAAGGTGGAGGCATTTTCCATGGTAGTGAAGGGCACCAGAAAGGGCGCACAAAGCTTGAGTGCGGCAGCGAGAGGGTTGATGAGACCCAAAGCAAGCATCGCACTGGACTACGTTCTGGTAGGGAATGTAGCGTCGGGAAGGGGCGATGTCAATGATTCGAAAAGTCGACACCTCTTTTGGGAAGAAAATAACCGCCGTATGCAGAGGATCATGACAATCTTCATGCAAAGACCAGTGGGTGCCAGATGAGGCGACGCCTGTCTGTGCCTGGGCAATGCTTTTGACATCATCAAGCGTAGTGTAATAGAGTGATGAAAATTGTAATTGACATTAACTGATGTCTTGAAAATAGTTTTATGATATCCAAAGTCTTGATCTTCTAACTATGAGAGGGCTACCTACTTAAGTTAAATATTGTCTAGAAACTTCCCACTCCCGGTTTCCTTAGCAACCATCTATGATACATTCATCCACATTGAAACATTTTTCGAGACAATATTGATCAGATCTCCTTATCTTTAAACAGTAGGGAGTCCTCCTAAAATTTATATATCAACTTGATACATGTCGAACAAACCAATAGATTGGCTTGTTCATAACTAGTTCAGATAATTGGTGAAATGATGGGATTACATGAGAGTTGCAGAATTTTTTTTGTTCTATTTTTATGAGATGTTTAATTTTAGATTGTGGCCTCACATCGTCATTATTAAGTAAATAATAATGTATAGTTGTAAGTTGTAATTAATTAGTCAGATATGAGTTGGAACTTGGCAGCCGAATGAAGCGAACATATCAATGTTCCTAAACGGATGGATTCTTCGGAGATGCCGAACATTTGAGTTGTAGGTGGCAAAGGCCAAAATTTGTTCGAATATGACATACAACTGTCGTATTTATGACGTGTAAAAGATATTTAATAATTATGGAATGATGGGATTGCAGAATATTTTGACGGAGGTTGTAAGAAACGGGAGAGCTCAACATCGTGTATTTAAGACTTAGATATTTCACCTGGAGAAACAATTCAATTTTCTTCAATCGGATTCACAAATATTCTTATTTGTCTCACAATACATGAGACACCGAGGAGTAAAACAAGGGTTAATCTAAAAATTTGATTAACAATGAAACATCCCACCAATACTCCACATCAAACACCATGAAACCGTGATATAGTGGGAACCAGATTGGAAACCGGATTCCAGATGGTGCGTGGGATACGCTTAACAACGTACCCGATGCGGTCTTCAAGTTAAATTAGAGATCCTATAAGAAACGCCTTTTGTAGAAAATTAAATAGGGCAGTATGGAATTGTCTTAAAGCTTGTTAGGCTAGATGTACCACAATTTGGTGGCAAGTGGAACAATCAAGAGGCTGTAGATGGAAATAGGAGGGAGTTGTTGGTTACTCCCACTCCATGCTAAAGCGCAATATATACAACTATTTTCTACTGAATAAGAAAATACAATAATTAGTCATTGTGTATCAATACGGACTAGCGTATTATTAAATACACAACAGTCATAGCGTGGAACATAAAATGGATTAAACATAATACAGGATGTATATATTCCATGCTTAACTCAACCAATTAGTAGAACTAATTTCAACACCTTTATGGAGTCAGCGTCATCCATTGCAATTTTAAGCGATGAATCAGACGAAAAAACAATGTTGAACCAATTTGAGCTGCGAGAAACGGAGGCAATTCCATTTTCGAGACCGGGAACAATTTGAATAAAAGTAGCTTCGACTGAAGTTGCGTCTGCTTTGAGGAGTGGAGCTTCTTCCGAGAGGCGGAAGATAGCTTTAAGGCCCTTGGAGATAGCAGTTTGTTTTGGAATAGGCGTGCAAGAGGTACGATGCGTTGCGTTGGGTCGAGCCGAAGTCGGCGCCGGAAAAATGGTGGCGGGAGGGCCTGCGACGGTCTGTTCTGTTGGAACGAGCGGTGCACAGACATTAATGCAACACTTTGTGGTTGGTGCACAAAAGCCCAAGAACAACCTTGCTAGTAGGTTCATAATTTGAAAAATGAAACAAATTAACAAGGATTTACCTAGA
>JAHYSP010004333.1:3629-16340 GCA_019455505.1 Pleochaeta shiraiana
GCAAATGGGATTGAACCCGTGGCCTGGCCTCCCTACTCTCCTGATTTGAATTCTATCGAGAATGTATGGGGTTTGATGAAAACTTACATAGAGGATCGGTTTTGGAATTCTGATCACGGGAGACAGCGGAGAAGGGCTGAGGTTCTCCCAATACTACAAGAAGCATGGCAAGAGTGCACTAGACCAGAGGTCCTAATCGGAATTCTCGATGGGATGCACGCAAGATGTGAGGATGTGATACGTGCCCAGGGCGGATCCATTGATCACTAGCAAAATGATTTNTATTGTATATAAGTTTGGATGAAATAGTTGTAGAGGATTTGATTTCCATTTCATCCGTCTTTGGTCAAAATTTCAGGTGGGTACGCAGGGGAAATTCATTTTACAAGAAAAATTCAGACAAGATTTCCATCAATCACGTTTCGCCCTGCAGATGTACCCCAGCTCACCCCATGACGATCGTGAACTACTTAGAGCTAGCTGCATGAGATCTGCGTAAATCAAACACTAAATTGTATAATGATCAGTCGCTAATTCTGCAAGAATCCCTGGGTGTGGATTTTTACCCCAAGCACCCTGTATATTCGCTTTTTCTTCATAAACAGTCTCCCTCATTCGTGAACACCCATCCACGGAAATAACAAACCCTGGATTAACCAGACATACCCCTACTATCTTGTGCATATCCACCGCGAGATTGTGTAAGGGTCTGTTGGATTCGAACCAACAATCTCCTGTCTCAAGTAGGGTAGGTGCCCAAGGTACCCAGACCCTACATGGAAGAACGGCCCGAACGGTATATAGAGATTGTTTGTATACGTGTGTCGATATCACGCTCTGAATAGAATGTAGATGCCTGGTATTCTAGGCATCATTGTTTACGATTGTAGCTAAGAGCCTTCATTATTAGATGGGAGGTATAACTGTGGAAAGAGAACCATTAGAAATATTATCATTTTACTACAGCAAATAATTGTTAGAGTTGGAACCACCGGTTTTACCAACATTGATCAGTGCATAGATCGGCTAGGTAGTATTGATGACGAATATTGAGTATTCAGCTTCAATCTCGTACTGATAGCCGAAGAGACGAAGTCAAAGATACGTAAAGCGTGAAGTCGGTTTGGTGGTTAGAGAATCGCCTAAGAGCAAGTAAATATCAAAAATGGAGGGACTAACGAGATCAGACAGTAATGGAGTGAGATTTAATCCAAATCACGAGGCAGATATTATAGAAGCGCGTGTTTACTAATTTACTCAAAACTATCAATTCCTATCAAATTTTGGAATATACAGATGGCGACTTGTGTACTACAGTACTAACGCAAAAGTTTTCGCCAGCCCCGCACCCCACCATTATACCATATTATGTACAATTACATTATTGAATAACCATTTGCTCTGGGAACATCGTTATTTTTGTATGTGAATTGAAAACGTGCAGTCAAGATATCCCCAAAGTTGCTAATTCTTAGTACTTGGTATACCAGCCTTCTGCAGCAATGAGCGCTTTTACTCGCTTTTCCATATTCCACACAAAGTCATGCAAATAGTACTCATCTATATCCTCCCATGCCTAGAACAACGCTTCGAGTAGAGCCCCCTGTACCTTGTCATCATTGCCACCAACCTTCTCGATGTCTGGATTGATCTTATACAACGCTTCTTTGAATAGAAACCAGAGGTGTTCGATGGGCTTCATGTCGGGGCTGTAGGACGGCCATTCTATGACATCTATGCCATTTTCATCGAACCATTTCCGGACTTTTTTTATTGTATGGACAGGGGCATTTTTCTGCATGAATATGTGGCCTGGTTCGTAGATTCCGAGTAAGTTGTCGTCCAGTACTGAGAGGTAGGAGCTGGCTGAATAACCCCCGCAATTTTTCGCGTTTTCGCGGAAACTTTCGCGTACGTACTTTAAATTTAAGGAGGATTTTGAAGGTTGGATCGAGGAAATTTTCAAAATTGCCGATCCCCATATAATCCGAAAACCAAGAGATCATCTGAGAAAAAACGGAGTGTTTGTAAAAATGGCCCCAGGAACAAAGATTATCAAGGCGTTAGTTACCGTATTTGATGAAAAGAAGCAGCACATATGGTCAACAGACGAATTATCCTACCAACACCGAAGTAAATTTCACCCGAAAATTAATCTACATCTTGCTTCCGATGTCAAGTCCTACAAATATCCCTGTATAGAGCAGCAAGATACGTAAACTATCATCAAACAAAAGTCGTCTAATAAGCCGAATGATCCAACTAAATCCTCTCGGTTTGTTCAACCCCAAATATTATCTTCTGTTGCTACATCTAACCATTACTTACTGATCATGAAATTGCCAACTTACGTAAAACTTACCCACCAGCGCTGAAATACAAAGGTACGGATGATAATCTAGATTTAAAACTTGAAGCGTCCTATGAACACTGAAGTGAAAATGGCATTTGAAAAAGTTTATTCCGTACTGCAGTCACTGCAATGCTCGATGACGAAGCTCTTCAGTTTTATTACACTAACATTGCACCACCTCGTATGTCTGAATTCAGCATAGTCATTGATGAGCTACGAAAGATGTTTAACAGAAGAAGGAAGACGAAAGGATTTTAATGAATCGGTATCAACAAACTTAGAAAACACCATGAATAGCAACACAGAAGTCCCTACTCTTTCTTGCTTTGAGGCAATGCTTAAAGGATTGAAACATATCCACCTCCGACTTGATCCGATCTTTAGGTCAGATAAAGCGTTTCGTGATCGACTCATTGGTGCAGTTGAGGGAGTACCTGAATGCTCACAAGCTTGCCTTAACCCAGCTCTTTCATAAGAGGGCTTAATTGCTTAATTGCGGCAATCCATCTATGTAAGTGCTAAGTTAGCAGGTAAATCGGTTCGCAGCATTAAGGAACAATTCAAATCAGAAGAGAGTATGACCAATCAATTCTTTATAGACCGGCGCTACTATGGTGGTAAAGTGAGGTCCACAAAGCAAACAATCCCTTATCTAAAGGGTAATCCACGGATAAAACGTTGGGCTTGCAGAAAAGAGAGATTTTTCTCAACAAACCATCCTGAGCATAAAAGAAAGCAGGAATTTGAAATTTAAAAGAAACGTTTACGTGAAGAAGGTCGAAAGCCAGATGATGAAAAAATATGGCACTATTTAGCAGATAGTGAAGGAATACAAGCTGATGAATTAGTGCCTGAAATAATTGATGATGTACTTTTAGCCCAAATGGATCTACTTGATGATGAATTACCTTCAAGTTTTCAATACTTAACGTCTTTTGGTGAAGTAAATGGTTATGATACTATCTCCAATTTCCATGAAAAATCTGCTCAACATACCCTTACCAGTGCATCTTAATGTTTTTTAATTGAAAGTCGTTATAATGATGCTATTTTTCAGAGTATAATGATTTATACTGGTGCTGCGAGATGGTCTACAGCTGGTGAGGCTCAAGTTTATGCATTGAAAAAACATCTTGATATTAGTTATGACAAGTCAACTGCATGGTTTTAAATGTCCGATTTAGCATCAGAAAAGCATCCTCGATTGGCAGTATTGTTCTGCCCACAATAATCGGTAGAATTACATTTCAAGTGATGCCTTCTATTACTCCATTCTTGTTGAGCATTAAATTCATAGATTTCCTTGGTGTAACTTTTGATAACATATTGTCAAACACTGGTCGTTTAAGACTAGTTGTGGCAGGGTAATAGTCAGAGAAAGGCCAATTTATCAGGGAATAGAGAGACACGAGGACTTAGGGCTTGGTGAATGGAGTTATGGATTCTATAATATCTAGGGATGACGGAAGACAAAGCGTGAGGAGCTCAAGTTCTTACACCTCTGTATCTATAAGTACACAAATGACTCCTTAGATTCATACAAAACAAACCTAACCGTAAACAATAAACATTAGGCTCCAAAACAATAATGAAATTCGTGAGCAGCAGAAAATTAAACGATCTCTATAGCAACGGAGTTCTGGACCCACCATCAATAATTGTGATGATAATAATATTCTTGTTTTTGGACAAAACTCCAAATTCTTACACATGTTCCAAACTCAATTGATTATACAAAAAGGGCTATACAATAAGGTGATATGTCTCCACTGAGTGACTTGATGGAGTCCTGAAGATTAATCAATGCAAATCAATATACTCTCATCTATGCTGGTCGGTGTATCCATGCATCTTAATATATCTTCATTTACGCTGCTCTCGTTAAATACCAACGTGCATTTTATGTTCTGTCTTGGAAAAGAGTGGCAGCTGATGAAGATTCTCTGTATCTTGTGCCTGTTTTTGCCTATTCGAGTTATTGACTTTTGACGGGGTCATGGGTGTGATGCATTATGCGTTGATCAAGATATTAGTGTGATGTATTCGACTGACTCGTCGGTGTGGCGCATTGTGCATTAATTGTGGCGTTGGTGTGCTGCATTTACCTGACTCGTCGGTGTGGCGCATTTTGTAGCTGAGATTGATTGGGTGGACAAGGCTGTATCCATGTGGCTTTTGACATTCCATGCTCAACTCAACCAATTAGTAGAACTAATTTCAACACTCGCAAGGCGTTTCAAACAATGGGTGAGCTCATGAGGGGAATTATTTTTCTCATTGAATGGCCATAATACTCCCCTGAACTCAAACCGATTGAATCCGTTTGGAATTTTATGAAAGACTACACTCAGCGTCATTGTGCAAATTTGGGTCTTGGGAGGCAGCGATCTCGAGCAATTGCGCCGAATCATGTGAGGCCAGGGAATTGGGTTTTAATGGGAATGACCCGGAGAAGCTGACAGACTCAATGCCTCGCAGAATAAGAGCTGTGTATGAAGCTGAAGGAAGATGTGTATATTACTAGCTAGAATTGAGTGTTTTTAATGAATTGTATTAATACATTTCATAACTAAATTATGAATTTAATTGGCAAAAAAAAGAAATAGACAATTTACAATATTTTCGTCTTGAAATTTCTCCAGTATAAATTTGGAGTTTTTCTTTCAGATATTTCTTTAATTATTCTAGTTTAAGTTAGGTAAGCTCTATAGTCCCTGTAACACCCCACTTCTTAGCGCCTATTCACGAAACTTATCGGGGTGATAGAGTACAGTACACCAATAACTCTAATTTCAACATGACACTCTATTTTTGGGAACCTACATGTGTTAATAACAATAACACACCAGAACCAAGTAGAGCCTAAGCTCCATATTAGATCAATTGAATTACCGAGATTCTGTCTACTTACGAGGCTCACTCTCTATCATACTAGACTAAGCTAACCTTAATTTTTGCCTCCCTCCATCTCTAACTTTCTGATAGAATTCACACCGGACATCAAGGCTTCCTTTGCACCATGTTTTTTTTGTGAGTCAAAATGGATTACTGATATGATTGTGAGATTAGGAGTGGATAAATAAAGAAAAGGTAAGAATCCATAAAGGTAATATATAGATACTAATGACCAATCTAACCCTTGAGATAGAGTGTATGTGCATGCATATATAAAGATTGTCAAAATCTGACAGGAAAAAAAGTAGTAAAAAATAAAACTCGAGTTGCGAGTTTTGACCCTTATTTTTTTCAACGTCAGGTAAAATAATTTAGGGTTTTTGATCATAATCTTGACTTATGTACTACCTTCACGCTGATTGAAGGCCAAGTTCTCACGCGGATAATTGATATCAAGTTCAGCGTCGCAGTATCTTAAACTTCTTGACCGAAATTTTATTTAGTACTGCTCTGCACCGTGCAGAAAAAAAATTTACATGCAGCTAGGCTGAAAACCCTGAAGGTCAGTAAATTACACTCTGAAATGTAATAACAGTGTATGTACATGTACATACATGCACTCTGAGATATTAGTACGGTGTATTTTAATGTACATTTTTATGTTCAGGAATACGCAATATTAAAAAACCTTGCAAATATTCCATCATGATGTCATATATTATGAGGGGCTTGTCAGGAGCTTTACAGTATTTCACTTCAAAATTGTTTTATTTTTAATTGCTAGATCTTAATCTTATCACCTATTTAATTTGCTTCTTGATTTTTATCTTCCCAACCATAAAATTGTGCTCGGCCATTATGGAAGACACCCGAAAACCAAACCACTTTACTTGTACACTTGCTGAGGCATTGGTGTGGAATCAAGCCCATTCCCTTATGAAAACTCATCAAACGCCGCGAGGTTTAATTTGCAATCACCCAGAATTTCAAAATATAAACGAATTTGTTGATTTTTTGGCCGATAATTATGGCCAGAACTTGGCCATAGGGTGCGTGACGCCAAATAAAGCGTCATACATAAATACAGATGGGCTTATCGAGGAGCTAATAAGTAAAAATTGCTAACTGATACATGAACTCTGTAAAATTCTGACACCAAGTAGGCTTTGATGGCGTTCGAACCCAATCGCGCCGTCTCGGACAATACTTTCTCGGACGATTTGGGCGTAAAATATCAGAGACACAATGCGTTGCTTTACTTGCCTCTAGTTCAGTTCTATTTGCTATTATTTGGATTGCTCTAATCAGGGCTGGGTACGAAGTAATGCTAATCGCGTGAGAAATATTTTCTGAAGGTCCACATCGTACCTTACTGAATTACAATAGGCCTCAGAACTCTGTTGAATCTACATTACACCTTCTTAAACTCAGCAAAGCTTTTGCCATATGTTATGATCAAAATCATGAATCCATTGTCTCAGGTGCTCTAATAATGAACAGAAAGTTTCAAAGTGATTCGGATAGACTGGGCTTTTATCCTTCAATAAGCGACGAGAACTGTTTTAAAATTCCCTGGACTTCTCTTCACTCACTAATAGAAAGTAATCTTGAATCAACTCAAGTAGACTACCCCCAATTTGAAAGTGCAAGTCTTAATTCTATAGCATTTTATAATCATTCATCTGGGACAACAGGGTTACCCAAATTGATTCCTCAGACACACAATGGTCAAGTTGCTGTTCTTCCTCGAATTCAGGAAGATGGTGTGAAATGTAGACGCGATAGTACTTTTACAACGACACCTCTATGTACTGGAGGTATTGCTGACCTACTGCGCTCTTGGAGTGCTGCTGCACCGATTTGGCTTTTCCCTGAAAATAAAGCTCCAATAATGAGCCTGTCAGTATTAACTTGCATCCGCCGAATAGACATTATATCATTATTTTCAACACTCTATCCACCATCTCGACTGGCCTACTTATCATGTGTGCCATTTGTGCTTGAATCACTCGTCCAGAACTCTGAAATGAAAGAAAGATTGTGTAGACTCAAAGCAGTTGGTGTCGGTGGTGCATCCATGCCTCAAACGCTGGGAGATCAAATCGTGGCCAATGAAATCCCTCTTGTCAGTCGGTTTGGAAGTACTGAATGTGGATTTTTACTATCATCTCAAAGAGACTGTAGTAAAGACTTTTTCTGGCAAGCTCTACGCCACTCAAGATCCGAGTTGTTGAAATTTGAGCAAATGTCTGACGGAAATTACGAACTTATTGTTGAGAAATGTTGGCCTTTAGTTTCTACCGCCTCGCATATTCAAAGACCTTATAGGACACATGATATTTTCACACCACATAAATATATATCGAGTGGCTGGAACTACAGAGGTAGATCGGATTTGCAATTAACTTTACGAACCGGAAAAAAGTTCGACCCAGTGCCAATTGAGTTAGAACTAAAAAACCATTATCTCATTCAAGATGTGGTTATAATTGGAGACAATAAGCCTTTTCCAGCTGCAATTGTCTTTGCATCAGAAAATTCACTGTCACTGACCGAAGAAAAAATTCATCAAGAAATATGGATCCACATTGAAGGAGTAAATAAAAAGCAGCCGTTGCACGCTAAAATTTTACTTCACAATGTTTGCATACTTGAATCACGTCATAGTCTTCGAATTCAGAAAAATAGCAAAGGAGGTGTTATTCGGAGTGAATTTGCAAAAGATTTCGAGGTCGAGATTAGTCAAATCTATGACCCTAAGCAGACAAAAAGTAGTGGTGAAATTCACCAGCATCTTTCTGCTAAAGAAATACTTAGAACTGTACAGGAAACAGTCGTATCTATAATGAATGATGGCAATAAGATGCAAATATTTGACGATTTATTTGATGCAGGTGTTGACTCGGCCAGATCAATACAAATCAGAAAAGTTCTTTGTGAGATACTACCGCCAATACAACGCTCTGATGTACCACAAAATATTGTGTATGAATGCGGTACAATCAACGAGTTAGCGGAATATTTTACCAGGACCTTAAATTCAGAACCACAATCCTCAAAGAATAATATTGAAAAAATGAAATACCAAGAGATGAAAGAAATGGTTCAAACTGGTCTTTATAATCAGCAAAAATTATTTTTACAACTTCTTCACATGAATGAATATATGTCACAGACTCGATTCAATAATGATACCGTCGTAGTTTTGACTGGCAGTACTGGATTTCTAGGGATTCATGTGTTAGATAAACTAATAAAAAATTCGAAAATTGCAAGAATTTATCTTTTAATTCGTAGAGGCTCTGAAGGGTCCTACGAACAGCAATGTGAAGAGAGTAAAACTCGCATTATATCCGCTTTAAAATTGTACAAAATAGATTTAAACGAGGATTTTGAACAGAAAGTTTCCTACGTTCCATTTAAACTTAAGGAGATAAACTTAGGTATTCCGGATCAAGTTTACTGTCGAATCATTTCTGAAGTTACCCACATAATCCATGCTGCATGGGAAGTTAACTTTAACCTATCCCTCAAAAGCTTTACGACTCAGATAAACGGTACAATTAATCTATATAACCTTGCTGTTCTTGCTGGATTAAACACTGGGTCCCAAAGTAGAAACCCATCCTTTTATTTTTGCTCATCAGTCGCGTCTGTCGCAAATTTGAAAGACAAAGACATGCTATCTTCCGATCCTGCAAATGCCGTAGATCTTGGATATAGTCAGAGTAAATGGGTATCAGAAGCTATTCTTACAAAACTACAGGAAAAAAACCCAACAATTTCTGTGATATTTCTCAGAGTTGGGCAGCTAAGTGGTGACACTCTTCATGGACTCTGGAATCCTAGGGAGGCATGGCCGTTGATGATTGATGCAAGTCTTACTGAGTCCCCAGAACAAAACTTGATAATTAAGTTTCCAGATTTAGCATCATTGGGACTTCCTTTCATCGATTGGCTTCCTGTGGATTATGCTGCAAGTGCTATTTGCGAACAGCTATCTATTACAGAAGATTTAAAGCCTAAAGTTTTACAAATTTCAAATAAAGAAAAAAGCTGGCAAATCAGCTGGCTCCGACTTCAAGATTGGACTTGCAAATGGGCCAAATCAAAGGCAATTGATTTGACTCTTGTTGAGCCACAAATCTGGCTTGATGAATTAGAGCAGGGGAATCATCGAGCAAAAGCACTGATTCCACTATGGCGTACTAATTGGAAGATGACTTCTGACATCACTGAGACTTCAGTTGAAGAAAATGAGGACTCCGATCAGATGGTTTTGAGCAGAGAATATATTTGGAGCCTACTAAACAATATTATAGAAAGAAAAAAAATAATGAGTTGATTATTCAGACTCAAATGATAAACATGCAAAAATTATCAGTCACTGAAAAATGGCATTAATAATCGAGTCTCCGATGACTCTTTTATCTTTGTCTTTCAAGTGTACCTGTACTAAAGGTTTTGAAAAAAAAACCGAAAGTTCGCAAATTCCTCTAGTGCTTGCTTGCTCGTTATTTTTCAGCGAAATATAATTAATCACTAACTTAGGAAATATATGCTCATCAATGAACATCTTCTCCCTAGTCCCCTTAATTAAAATATCTATGTATCAAAAGGTAAGGAAGGGTAATTTTGTTATAAAGGTAAGAGTGAACGGAGGAGATATTGACAGGAAGGTTTCTAAATGATAACTCGAAGTATCAATATCAACTCCTAATTGATTATGTTCAGAACTATGTAGATTTTAGAGAAAAAAAGGTGACTTATATACAGATATGAGGTTTGTATGTTATAGCTTACTTTTCCCAAAAAGGCATCGCTGATCTTTCTAGAATCCTCCATATAGTAGTCGGGATCTACAAACTTTCTAAATAATGCTCCGAATATCCTCGCTGCTCATGATGAAATCACCTGAAAAGTTCTACCGTTACTTCTAATGACTACTACCCCTTAATCACCGTAATCTCGAACGTGAATAGCACAACAAATTTCTATAGTATAGTTTTATCAGAAATTCTCCACACCTGTTAATTTATCATCAATTTTGTTACGGCTGACTGATGACACTTAAATAGTCACGTTCAAGAAATCTGACATCCTGCACCTCTGTAAATAGCTGTGACTAGTGTTGTGTTCCAGGCATGGCTCAAGGATATCCATACTCCCTCACTGGAATATTGAAAAGAAAAAATATCGCTATAGATCTTTGAATGCCTTTGTTTTCAATATCCCAGTATGAGTACATAATAGAAGAACTATATCAGCTATAACAATATTGCAAATATGGAACAGAACATTATAGATTAATATGGGATAGAATAAAATGGCGTAGAATCTGGTGGAACATAAAAGAAGTAGGTTAGATATTTTATTATGTTACCATCTGGGAATTCTAGCCGATAGCACAAGTGTGTTAGACTATCGCATGGATGATGATAATATATATATATATATATATTTATATAGATTTGTACTTTGCAATGTACCCATTTAACAATAATCGGAAATACGACTGAAGAAAAGATAGTTTGCTACACTGTCGTCGTCTCCATAGTAAGTTAATTAGTTATTGTTCTCTTCTGATAGTCATCTTAAAGGTTGAATGAATTTTCTCAGTTAATTATAATTAACACAGATTATAAGCTCGGGTGAGCTCTAAGATTTGAGCCAACATCATATGAGAGATCATTTATTAGTTCTAAGAGATATTTACCGAAGCATTGTCTGTAATAATTGGTTAGTTGTTGGGCTATGGCAATGGAAAGCCAATATTCAGTATGCACTATTTCGGCGAAACTGTTTGGGTCATTCATTACATTATATACCGGGTATAATACCCTGAATACGCTCAAACTTTCCAAAAAAAGGGATTCTAGCAGATACAAGGTAAAGTTTAATATTAGATATTTATTAAACTGATATAATTAGGAGAACAGGGGGCGATATTGAGGCAAGGTAAATTATAGTCAGCAGGATAAAAAAGAATATTTGCTTCCAGAATTTCTTGAACATGATTTCGAAGCAATTTTTTGGCCATGTAACCATCCACAGAGAAGAAAGATCAAAAAAATCGTGGAAAACAGCTGTACAGCGACTGTTAGTCACAAAATTTACAACCACTGCCGAAGATTAATACAACATCTTTTTGCAGAACTAACTCGATATAAAAAGTGCGGTGGAATCAATGCATGCCAGGGGCTTAGAGATGTCCGAGAAAAATGTTTAAAATATGTTCGAAGTGACGCAAGGAATTTCTTAGTTCACCTTTAAGTTAGGAGCCCAAGATATTGATCGGTTAGACACATGGAGGCAAACTAAGCCTTCTGTCGTTTATCATGGCGGAGAGAAGGTAATCGTGGGTATGGGCAATTTCTTGTTGGGCAGAATGATGTTCAAAGTTCCGGAGTAAAGGGTAAACGGGGCGATGCATGACATTTATCCAGAAGCTATATGCACACGCTGCCACCATAGACTAGAAGTAAAAATTGTTCTAGGCAGGTAGTATCCTGAGCTTCGCAACAGAAACAGGAAGGCTCGGAATTCAAATTTGAGCAGAAAAGTAGATTACATGGCTAGACATGATGAAAGTTTTGAGAGGGGACCCAGCATAGGTACAGTAGCTAGCGCAGTATCCAAATTTTGAAATCACCTGCAGCATAATACTGGTGCATCATATCATTTTGTGAGATTCCTTAATAATTTGGTTTATTTCAGAAAATTTAGCAATCCTTTTAAGTTTGACCAGGCTGTGTGGAATCAGTCCCTCACTCACGGAGTAATAAATTGTTTATAAGGGTCGGATGGTATTGTGGTATATCGTCCGGGCCAATCTCCCAAGTAGAGTCTGGGTAGCCTGGGCACCTGCCCCACTTGAAACAGGAGATGGTTGGTTCGAATCCAAAAGACCCTTCCACAATCTTGCGGTAGACGTGTACAGAATGATGTGGGTATGTCTGGTTAATTCAGGGTTTGTAATTTCCTTGGGTGGGTGTTCACGGATGAGGGGAGAATGTTGGCGAAGTAAAAGCGAACATACTTCGTAGTGGCATCTACAAATGGAAACTGAGGCATAAGTATACTGTCGATTGACTATGCGGTTGCAACTGTCAATATACTAATTAACGAAGGTTAGCCACTTTAGTGCACTCGACACACCTACAATGGTTGCAATATGGTTGGATATTTGAACTCCGTTTGAGGGCGGTTGTGCAAATATCTAGCCAAATGCCGCGAGGCTCTGAACCGGAGATTCTCTATGGCAGGAGTGTCTACGATGAGGCCAAGCGGGGTTTCGATCTGGAGGATTACTAAATTTTCCAGATTGGTAGTCGTGGATATCCAATTTTGTATTAACTGTCTTCTCTCTCTTGAGTTCTCTGCTACATGAGAATATATACACTTAGTCTAGTAAATCCGCTTACATAATCAAATATACAAGTATTATACTTTCCTAAAATACC
>JAHYSP010004336.1:445-13250 GCA_019455505.1 Pleochaeta shiraiana
CGTTGTGGAGTTATTGTTAATTCTATCAAACATAGAGGAAACACTCGGCATTTTTTTGTAGCTACTGTAGACATCAATTGTTTTCGAAAGCACACAATTCCAACAAAACATAGTAAAAATTATTTCTCGTGAGCAAGCCATTCAAGACACAATTGGCTGTCTTGAAAAAGTTATTTAGACAAGTCAAAGAAAGGTAGCTTTTGCGCTCAGTGTTCCTCGTGTCACTTTTCAAAGCCGGATACATGATCATCAAATACATGCCATTGCTCATTGAAATCAACGAAGATTATCACCAGAGTAAGAGGAATTGCTAACAGACTGGAGTGTAATGGAGGGTTCTCTTGGCCAGCCCCCCTTACACTTTGGGGTCAAAAAATGGTCACCCGATTTCTACGCATAAATGGAGACCATCAACCTTCGGGCAAGCTTTGTGTCAAAGAGAAGCACAACTAATTATTTTTATTGATAATTATTATGTATTATCTAAGATAATTGTAGGAAGTATAATAAGTTTATATTAATTACTAAGAATTCGCTTATCTATCCAATCAGCTTACGTGCTGATACAACTCACCCTTCAGCGAGAAAGCTGCATACAAAAGTATATGATGGATTTAATGTTTTTTTTTTTAATTAAATTCCGTATTTCAACTCAGCCAACTCAATTCACCATATTGATCATTTCTACAAACCTGTTATACAGTTCAGCCGACAGAATTTTTGTTAACCCATCTGCAACCATCTCTTTGGTTGAGACGTACTTTGGATCAACAGATCCATTCAATAAATGACTTCTCAGAAAATGATGTTTGGTATCAATATGTTAAAGGAGCAATATCAATCGGACAAGCATTAAATCAATGCCGAAATATAGGTTATATTTTTCTATAGTACTACAGGTGTGGATACCGCTATTACTATATAAATGAATTAAGCAAATCAGTGATCTCTCTCAATCAGACAAGCGGTTTGCCAAAACAGTGAATGCGAGTGATCCCACCTCACAGTTAGTTGTCGAGTTAGGATTAGCGTAACAGGAGTGATCTACAGGCTATCAGGGTCAATTAGTTTTACTTGCATAATGGCCTATAATTCCATAATTGCAAGGTATTAAACCAATCAACTACGCATTAATACTAAAAGTGGCACATTGCATAAACCTTACCATAAATCTCGATGCCAGCCCTCTCCGTTCCCATCAAATTGGCACAAATCCCCATTTCCACTATCCCACAATTTGTTCACAATATTCCACATTGACAGTGAAAAATACTAATATCTTATGAATAATGCCTCTATCTATGACGAACTCTTATATGCGCCCAAAACATCAACGACATACAGAGATTAAATGTGCCCAGATTCACGCACTTCGCAATCTCAAATTTACCTACCAACAAATAGCTAATGAGCTCAACATTTCCAAAGGACGAGTTCAATACAGTCCCACCAAGAGAAATTTTAGCTCTGGAAATCAGAGGGAACGAAAGCCATATCTGAGTGATGAGCAGGTCGACGAGATCCAAGCTGTGATAAAGGCGGGTGGGGGTCATATCAGCTACTAGTGATTAGTATTACAGTAACAATTTCTTTTACACATCAGATTAACATAAATGTATGGTGCTAAATGAAATTCTATTAATATGATTATACATAATGAAAAATTGTTGAGCAATGTTTCCAGTAACATGAAATTGAAATTCAATTAAGAAGTAAAACTAATTCCACAGGTGTTGTCTCCCCATACAAATTTAAGGTTTTTAGTGCGTATTAATGTGAGATAGTGTTAAGCCAGAGCTCAAATAGGTAAAGCTCTTTTTTTCTCTCACCTTAAATCCCTGCCTATAGTATGCAAGTAAAACTAATTGACCCTGATAGCTTGTAGATTAGTACTTGCCTGAATAGGCTAGGAGTGATATCCCTATGTAAACAAATTAAAATATCACGTGACGGTTGGGAAACCTGCCTCCAACAACCTTATGTCGGGCCTAGCCCGTAACACAATATGTTTTTTTCGCTGAACTTCAGGATTTTCTGCAAGGGCTAGGGAGCTTTGACTATCATAATACAGTCTAGCTTTTATAATATCCTTTCCTTTGTTTTGCATATTTATCATGATTTGTTGTATCCACAGAAGCTCCTTCACACAAGCGCTGAGTGAGTAATATTCGGCCTCAGTTGATGAGAGTGAGACGTTGCTTTGACGCTTAGTTGATGCTGAAATTATACCACCTGCCAAAAAGGAAACGCAGCCGCTAGTGCTGACTCTGGTATCACGACAACCCGCCCAGTCAGAGTCACAGTAACAGTGAAGTTTTCTTAGTCGTACGTCTAACATTCCGTCATACACAATACCAAGTTTCGGTGAATCAGCTAAATTCTGGAAAACCCTATTTGCTGCTTTCATGTGTTGTGGGGAAGGATTAGTCGGAAATTTTGATAATGTTGAGCATAGTTATGCGATATCCGGTCGAGTATGTACAGCCAGGTATAGTAAGGAACCGATTTTAGATTGGTATTCCGATATATCTGAGGCAGTGGCTGTTTCTACAAACTTCGTATGTGCTCCGCTGCCAGTCGCAGAAGGACAGCTTACAGTATATCCGCTCCCCAGGTTATAACGCTCTAGTATTTGGTTTATGTATGTATCTTGACAGAGATAAATTCGTTTTGATGTGCGATCCATTATAATCCTGACACCTAGAAAATAGCTTGCTGCTCCTAAGTCTTGGAGATTCAACTTGGACTGCAATTCACCTTTGAGCCTGTCTATTATATCGCGATTTTTTCCTATGATAAGAAAGTCGTCGACGTAAGTTACGAGGAGAGTACCAGAAATCTTTTGATAATATATGCAGTTATCTGACTCAAGAGGATGAAAGTCTACTTCTAACAGTTTTAATTTGAGGTGACTTTGCCAGAGTCGAGGGGCTTACTTGAGCCCATAAAGAGCCTTTCGAAGTTTACATACGGGATAATCCAGTTTTTTTTATTCCTACCTCTTCCCAGAAGGGCAGCAACTCAATATAGATGTTATCATCTGTATTGCTGTTCAAGAAAGCTGTGACTGCATCCATCTGATCAATATCAAAATCGAAAAGGGCTGCGATGGCTATTGCAATCTTCCAAGCGGCACTCCGACATTTGTTGTTGGAATTTCTGAGAACGGAAAATCAGAAATTAAAGTTGAGTAATGTAAAGTTCCGTTATCATTATTAAAAGGGGACGTCCATGCATAAATAGTCTATTTTCAAAAGTGATGACGTAATCCATCATCGCCACAGTGACAAATCTATACCAAAATAGCATCTAGCGCCAGGGAATAATAAAAGATGAGGTCGGAAAACTTGAAACAACCAGTATGGTGATCTTGTTGGGAACCTACATGAAATGGAGAATGAGTAGGTCTGAAACACCAAACGTTTCCATTTCTAACATATACCAGCATAGATTTGTGTTGTAGTATGGTGTTGTGCAGAACATAAACAAATATAGAATGTCACGTGCTATATGTTTGACATGTTTGACATTTATCGTTAGCTTGTTTGCAGCCGAAGAGTGGCCGCACAAGGGTGTATATATAGGGCATCGTCCACATATATTTAGTTAGTTATTATAGTACTACTTCCCCAAACTCATAACTATAACAGTTTGGGTATAATCTCGTCCGTGCATCTGTTCAAAACCTCTCACCACCCATCTGACCTTCCTCTTTAGTATATTTCCTTTATTCCGCTTGGTTTTCATAATAATCTTGCCGGAAAGTACTTTTTTACCACGATGAATTTGAGATCCATCTAAAAGAATCCAAGTTTTGTTTTTGCGCAAATAATCATAATCTATTCTAAATGCTTTACGCCATTCGTTTTGGCGAGGACTATTTAATACTATAGAAATACTGGACGGATCTCCCGATTATGTTGAAGCAGCGAGAAAAGACGAGAATGCTGCGCTTTGATCTGGATTTGGGGGCGGAGGAAGAATGAATTTTCCAAATCGAGTAACTCGTGAAACGGGCTCTTAAAATTTTCGAATTTTCTAAGAGCGATCTGTGCCCCCAGGGAAATAATGCTCATTAGAATTAGTATCTCCACATGCTAGTTCTTCAAACGGAGTAAGTTTATCGTCTTTAATTATTTCATCGGCTTTGGAATCCATAAGATTCTCATCACGGTTATCTTTGCTTCCTAAAAGTTCCAGGATGGGCTCTCCGGGCATCTCACCTTCTGGAGCCGTCATCAGACTATCTTCATCGAATCTGACGTCTGAAGAACGTATTACAGTGTGCCGAGATGGCATATAAACTCTGAAGATATGTGATCTAACATAGCCAACATGGATTCCAATTTCAGCTTGAGCATCCAACTTGTGGGACGGTACACGTTTCTCTTTGGGGATGAGTACATAAACTTTGCATCCTGTTAGGCTTAAAAAATTTCATCGCTAAATTGCACCTGAGTCTCTATTTTAACCGCTACTCTATTTCTATATTTATACTAGCGTAACGCTCAGTTTTGCCTCTGGTAAAACTTCAATGTTTAACTTAATTGATTTTTGGGATATAAAATCAATGTATTAATTTTTTTCAAACAGAAAAGAAGAAACTATGTATAGAGGCTTATATTTCGCTGTAGATAGAGTCTTCACGCTTAGTTCTTTGTCTACAACACCAATTCAAGATCATCTCTTGTTTACCATCCAATTCCCTCAAATACCTTTAGACACCCTTTGGTATTTTTAGACCCCCTTGACTCCCTTCTCGATCCTTCAACAATATCAATTTCTTTAATATCTCGGTCTCACTAGCACCTTCAATCGATACCTTATCCCAACGTCCTGACACATCCCAAAACTCGCAAATGGGGAAGATTGGGTCTCAGATCATCCCCAACACTTAAGCGATGTAGGGTTTGATACGGCGTTTCATTTTTGAGCACAGACGTAGCGGTTCTCTTGACTATATATACCTTCGCTTTCATTATCTCGGGCCAGAGGTGATGTGGAATGTTTTGGTCAATTATCGTGTCTCGTGTCCGTGTGCCAAGTATTCCGATTGATCTTTCAGTACGGACATCTTGTTCGGGACTATATGGACTAGTCAACTCAACTATTTGGCCCAGGGATTTCACTAATGTGTGATGATCACTTTCAAAATAACTGACTCTCTCATTGAATTTGACAATCTGATATTTGCTTCAAAAATAATTCGTAACTCTGACCTTGCAGTTTGATTTTAGATATTCGTTATTCGTTATTGGATGATTTGATACTTTGAAAATTAAGATTTGTTCCAACAATTACTATTCGATAATCCGATTTGGTACTCTTGTATTCGAAATTTGTTCCATAAGTTGTACTTATTAATTTGATTCGACACTTCGGAATTTGAGATTTGATCCGGAAAATTATGTTTTAGTAATTAATTTGGTAACTCGATATTTGGCTTATTGGATTTAAGCCAGTTATGGTGAAAATTTTTCGAATCCATTGGTATTCGGGGTTGTCCGACAATTTAAAAAGATAAACTAAAAATTGCGGAAAGTTGGTTATCCATTGGCCCATAATTTTAGCGCGTTTCGTACTTGGTAAACTTCGGTTCCTCTGGAACATAAAGTCTAGAATTTTTAAAAAACTATTGGCGGACGAGACTCACTAAATATTTGTTTGTTAACGAAAACTCGAAATGTCCGAGAAGACTGAGAGACAATTGGCAGAGTTATTTTGATGAAGTTCGGGAACTTTTGATTAATATACTTGTTGCACGGAATATTATGGTTTGTTTTCATAAGATTTATATGATGGAATTTGTATATAAGAACGACTTCGTTTCAAGGATTTGGATCTCCAGTTTAGCAATTTTTATTAATATCTACTTATAAATTTAAATTCCTAACTTGAAACTCCCTTGAGATAATCTATTTGTCAATTCCAAGTTCACCGACCTCCTCGAGCTGAACCTCTACTGGCTTCGGGCTTTGTATAAGATTTTGGTAGTAGGAATCTAATGAACAATAAATCTTGTAGAAAAGAATCAAGTTACGATGATTTTTTACGAAGAAGTCGAATGAAATTGAAGACTAAATGTAGAAATTAGAGTCTAATAAAACTATATTTCTGTATAAAAGAATTGTATTTTGAAATGAAAAATAGTATTCTGTGTATATAATAAACGTAGTCCCTTATTTATCTCGTCCTCCTCAATCTCAGTTCCGTCATTCAACTTATATAATTTTTCCTCTAAAATGAACTAACCATAATATTAGATACATTTAGATCTTATGTTTGATTTTTGGATTCAAATATCTGTAATGTTGGTATTAACTCAAACAGTTTAGGATTGAACATTAGAATTGAAAACACGAAAGAAAAAGAAAAATCAAGAATGTTTGATGGTGTAACATTTCCGTAACTTTCTGAAGCAAGACGGCAGTGAGATATTTGAAACGTCTTCTAAGACGTATGTGGTTATTAAAAAACCGCAAAATTATCTGACCAAATCAAAACTAACATGTAACTTGGAGTGTTATATAAAACCGCAACATTTTCTTACCCAATCAATACCAACATGCAACACGAAGTGTTATACTTTGTACAATTTCGATTCACAACATAATGCTCCCATCTGTTTTGGATAGTACTCTTTTCCACCATCTAATCTCCAAATTTTTATAGTGCTATTGAATTGCGTCTTCGAGAGAATGTTAAAATGTTTTATCGTTTCAAATGTACCCTTTTATGTTTGTAAAATGTAGCCTTTCTATATGACGTTGCCGCATCTATAAAAATAGAGGCTTAGTTCACCACAATCCACGATTCGTAATTAAGTATTCTAACATTTGGTTTAATCATGACTACGTCTTCTGAGACTTGATCAAATGGTAGAAGATTTCTTGGAATAACCGTTTTTCGCATATTTCGAACGGGGCGAGAAAATTCACAAGGCTCACAGAGAATCGTCTTGTTCTTGTCTTTTGGCTAAGAGAATTCATCAGTATCATAGATAATTTCGTCGGAGATCTTTTCGGTGAGTTTTACTTTTTTTAGGCCAAGATGACCCAATCGACGATGCCATAACATAATGTTAGGTTTGGCTTTATATAAAGCAGCTGGAAATACATAAGACTTGGGTTTCTCATTAATTAAGAGTTTACTGTCAAATGTTACAATTTCTAGATGTTGTGAATCAAATATAGAGCCTTGGTTACCCATGTAGCCGCCTTGAGAGTATAATTTACGACCGCTGAACAGATTTAATGGGCATTGAGGTAGATACAATACATCTGTAAATCGTAGTTTCCTATATTTCCCAGAAGTAAAAATACATTGAAGAGTCATTGTACCAGTACCGATTGGTCTAGTAGAACCACTTGCGGTACCAATCATGGACAATGAGTCTTGTGGTAAATAAGTATCAAAGAGATCTATGTCTTAACATATGTGGCTATCTGCCCCTGTGTCGACAGCCCATCGACACAAATCAACCGGTGACGTATGCTTATATTCGTTAGAGGTAAGCAAGATAGATAAGTCATATTCATTGAAACTTGGATTAGTACTAGTTACAATACCGGCGAAAGTCGACGGCTCATCATCGTCACTGTTACCGCCTTTTTTGTACTCAGAGCGATTAAACTTTCTTGTGTGTGCACCTTTCTTTTTCTAAAGTCGAACTATTTTTTGTGTTTTTTCTCCCAGGCAGCTTTACTATTCTTTGGGTCTTCAAAAAAACTATCAGTAGTATGCCGAGCTCGAGGGTTTCCAGAGTATTTGCAATGATGAAAAACATTGTTACTATCATTGTTCGAAGGTTTCACTTTACCTTTCCCCTTCCCATCCAGTCTTCCCAACATGACTAGTTCCGATCTCTGATTTGAACTTTCCCTAACTTCGTCTATTAGATCAGCAATTAGACTGGATAAAGTTATACAAGGGTTTGTTCGAATATTTGACCTCTGTCGTTCCGCCCCAACAGGAAAACGTTCTATTACTGCCATAATGAACATTGTAGAATACCACTTCCTTACATCAGTAAGATCAAAATTGATTAGTTTTTCACAAGAGTTTTGAAAAATGATTTATAAATGACTCAAGATTTGAATGGTCTGAAATTGATTGCCGAAAACAATCTTGAATTGCTGTATACTCAAGAGCCGCACCGAGCCTTGGTTTTGAACTTCAAGTTTTAATCACATTCCATTAGTGTTAAAAATGAGACTTTAATTGATTGGCCATAACTTAGAATAATTTTCCTTCTGTAAGATGGCACAAGGATTTGGAAAACAAGGCTGGGAATCTAGACGAGTTTCGGCGAAAGGTGTTGTCATGTGGCTTATTTTTGGAGTCAAGGTCTCTTTTTATCATACCCCTAATTTGTATTGTACTAGGCTCAATCTTTCATTGAAGTTAAAAAGGGTCTGGAATCCTCATAGTTAAAAAGAGAGTAGACGAAAGGAAGAGAATCAAAGTTAACCAGTTCAAACTCTTGCTTCCCAAGCTAGTATTGTATTCATAATTTTAATAATTAGATGTTTTTTCTGTAGCGATTACTGCCATAGGACCGGAATGTATGTTGAATTCGATGGCTTGTCTTATCTTTGCTTCTTGAGATATCCAATCCTTCCAGGTTTTGCATTTGGCTTGATTTACTTTGTCATCTTGATCAATCGTGAATTAATCTATTCGTTCAGGGGCGCTTGGGGTATTGTGATGATAGTAATTTTGCAAGTCAAACTGGTCAGCAATTATTTCTATAGCTCGTACCCACTGGGGGTAGTTTTCTTCTCCCTTCTGTTTCTGTGAGCCGGGAAGAATTAAACTGTTCGATGATAAATTTTTTATATTTAAAGACCAGAATTTGATATCAGCACAGTCAGTAGATTGTTAGGGTAAATATCTTCTAATTTTAGGACTCTTCAGGATTTTCCTCATGATCGTATTTGCTTTTCTAGCAGTAGATTTGCAAAGTTTGATGGAATTATATCAGGAAGTTTTTATGTAGTTCCTAAATATAATTTGAGACAGATTGGTCTCATAATCTGTCAAAGAGAAGAACGACTAATTATTTTTATTGATAATTATTATGTATATTCTATGATAATTGTGGGAGCTATAATAAGTTTACATAAATTACTAAGAGTTCGCTTATCTATCCAATCAGCTTACGTGCTGATACTAAACACTTTGGATACAACGCTTTATTTCACACAACACCTGCCTCATATCTATGATAGGCTAAAATATTAAGAAGTTAAGGGCTACTGTAGCTATCTCAGATAATGTATATACATTCCTTGAACTCTTAAAGACGCGAATTGAACTGAAGGTACACTATGAGGATATATGGAACATAGATGAGACTGGAATAACTCTTGGGTTGTGACGGCTAGTTAACCGATTAATCCCTGTAGCATCTGTTGGTAAACAAATGCCTGCAAGACAGAACCCGTCCTGCAGGAATACCGGGAGATTGCGTCGCGCCGCGTCGCATAACACTACAAATAAACAAAGACATAACATCCCGTCCCGTCGCATAGTATTGTAATATTGTAATCAAATGAAGATGAAGGATGTAATCTAAAGGAAATCATGTAGACATTAATCTGTAGTATAAAGTACACCTCTTGCTCATGTCTAGATAGGACCATAGATAAATTATTAACTACCTTTATATACTTAGTAGCTGAACACTAGTACATGAACTGTGACATGGGTTATGTACAAACTCCCAAGTAGACGCCAGCTCGACTAAGAAAAGAGCCTACATCAAATCTATTAAAGATTTAGAGTGGGTGTCTTTCGTTGAAATCGTTTCCTCGAAAGGCAAGTAACTACAATGCCCCGTTATTTTCAAGGGTAAATTTCTACAAACAACCTGGTTTCCAACTGAATTCATACCAAATTGGATATTCACGGCTTTCGAGAATGGCTGGATTTATAATGAAATTTGTATGAATTGGTTGAAACGTATAATTATACCAACATTATACCAACACAGTCTCAGCACCATATCATCATCTTAGACGGCCATGGCTCTCACACCGATATAAAGTTTATGTGACTCTCCAATACAATAAGATCCACTACCTCTATCTTCCTGCACATTTTTCTCATATTCCTCAGCTGTTGGATCTGGCTCCCTTTTCGGTTATTATATCGAAATATCGCAATGAAGTCAAAGCTCCCTCAGCGCTCGATGACGGAGCACCAATCAATGACGACTTGTCATGGCATACAATAAAGTCAGAGACTAAAGCCTTTCTGAATCAGTTGTCAGAGCTGGCTGGAAGGCTACTAGACTTGTCCATATAACCCTGAGCTAGTTCTTAAATGTTAAAAAAATTACTATATGTTTTGTGCAGTTTGAATAGGGATGAAGTGCTTGTCTGTTGAAGTGCTCTATCTGAATATGTATATCTTCAATCAAAGGCTTCCCCTAATTTTCATATTCCAGATCTGTTATACATTTCCTCCTGATTGTAAACTTTAAACCAATATATTATGAAATATGTACATAAAATGAAAATTTACATAAAATTACTATGCACCTAAAATAAGTAACAGAATAAAAGCAAAATGTGCAGAAAATAATCCGGTGCAAGCGGGGGTCGACGACTCAACAACTGTACGTGGTGTCCCCTACGAACCTCCAGCTCTCTTTTAAGAGTCTGTAGAGCTAAGATTGAGTCACAACCCATTATTCAACCTCGAGCTGAGTTCCTCCCCCTCACCCTTGAAGAATCGAATCCGTTAATGTCGGTATATAATTCATATTAATGAAGTTCATAATAATGTACCCGATAACTAAATTATGTAATGATGTATATTATCAGGTTTAGCGTTAACTCGACTTATAATGAGTGGGGTTAAGGCATCCCTGCATGTAAAAATAGGATAAATAGACCACGAACATGTATATAGGAAGAAGAAGAATTCAACCAATTTAGAAATCGTATAATCGTATATTTGCGTATACAATAAGTAACCGCGTTCTACCAACAGTTAACAACCTATGACGATTACATGACAATAATGATGTTGAGAAAGAGGAGGGATTATAGGTATGAAACGCTACAACGGTAGTCAGAGAAGCCCTCGTTATATACAACATATGCTACCCACCGACGGGTGAATATATAGCCTGGCGACAGCAAAGTACAAGACCTTTTCATCTTCTTTACTGGCAGATTTCGAGTCATGAAAATTTTTCGTCTCTACCAACTTAACCCCGAATTTACTAGCCAGGAGGGCTTTTCAAGGTAGTGAGTTACTTGACTACCCTACGTCCGTAACGATACTTTAGAGCTAGGCTAGGCTCCTTCACGATAAACAATCCCAACCAAGACTTTTCTGAAAACCTAGCACGACTTTCAATTTATCCTGAGGCTCAGATCAAGGGAGGAGCTAGGGAGAGGCTAGGAAGGGGGGAAAGACACTCTTAGTTATACACATTTCTAATGCGCCCAGCTAGACGGCCTTTTCGAACCCTTCAAAAGGGTATCTATATCTTCGTATTTAGTCCTGCTGTCGGTAGAAGAGTGTTAAGATTATGAGCAATCAATGGGCAACACTTCTACACTTGTCTGAGGGATAATATATTGATTGATAATAGGTGATAGGAAGATAGAATTATTAGAAAGTACGCAATTTTTTTTTCATTAATTGGTTGTCTAATCTAATGCTCGAGAGGTCGCTACATGTAGTACTCTCTCATCTCATCTATCACTGTAAATAACCTAACCTACCGCTCACTTCTGTTAAGCCATCGGAAGAGAAGAAAGTTCTTCCTGACCACCTGACGCTGATGTCTCAGATCATGGCTGTTCTACCACAACGTAAACCTTTATATGCACATGACGCTGATGTCTCAGATCATGGCTGTTCTACCACAACGCAAACCTTTATATGCACATGACGCTGATGTCTCAGATCATGGTTGTTCTACGTTGGGGTAGATCTTTTTGAGCACATGATGCTAATGTTTCAGTTGATGACTGGTCCGCGTGCCTTAGGCTACTATTTCTAAGACATATCCACTCAACTACAAACACAACAAAGAGGAGTTCCGCACCCAGTGGTTTTTCGAGGATTTTTCCCGGCAGCCACACACCCGCAAGTGGCCTTAGTTTCGTTGGTTGGAGAGGGGAGATAATGATGGGCCAAAGGCTCCTCTAAGTGTGTGTTCAAATGAGGATGTGTGGGGGCATTATTGTTGGACAGAGGTCGTGAAGAAGATAAGGAGGGGGTATACTATCCGAGGAATAGGTACCTTCGGCATGTAGGCAGAGAGGACCTACATGTGTTACATAGTCGAAGATTCAAATAACACAATAAAATTCAATTCAATTCAACTTTGAGTTTTGACGTCGATCTTTCGCCAAAAACACCCAAATCGGTTAGTTGAGAAACTAGATACCATGTCAATACTCGATAATCCCTGTAAAACCACTTTTTCCCGACTTGGAGACGTTAATTATCGTTCCAACACTGTAGTCTAAGACTCAGATAGCACAAAAAATAATAAAAAATAAAAAATAAAAATCTGGTGCAAACATTACCTTCATAACCTGTCTGATGTTAATTTTCAATAGATAGGGTATGAAGTTAATGCTTGTATCGGAGTAAATTCAGAGATAAGGTCGCACTGCTTGTCACGGTTTGGGTATTAAAGCATGAGCGTTTGGTAGTCAAAGGTAGTTTATAATTTTCTCTGCTCCTCTATCTACATTCTACTTCTATTACTTATAGCTTTCCCATACTCTAAAGAATATTCCTATCGTTACAATACTAGTTTCTAGTATGTTCTACC
>JAHYSP010004344.1:2891-18199 GCA_019455505.1 Pleochaeta shiraiana
CCTTGTTCATTACTGCGTTTCAAATACCATAAAGGTTGATCAATAAATCTTCACCTAACTTATCAGAACTATATTTACAAAACCTAAGCACTGAAAATTAACATTAATATAATCAACTCGTACAACTGAATCCTTAATTGACAGCAGTCCCCACTGTGGACCTATCACTAATATAAGTAGATAACCCTACTTACTCCTAAGTGCAAGGTTAAAGACCATCAGTATTTTGAGTATAAATATACTTTAAAAACATATGTAATAACCTTAATCAGAAATAACTTAAATTGAGAATATGGACTTCCTATCCACAATCGGTCATCGCAAGGACAGGTCTGTAGGAAGTTTACCATCTGATCTACACCTGCAGAATCGAGGCGCAGAAAACGAAGCTCATTATCGGGACGAAGAAGACAAATTATTTAAATCGATTTCTGAAGCAGAGCAACCACTCCAAAATTTGGGGAGGAATGGAAAGGAGGATGCATTCGCTATTTCTCGCATTCGAAGCAAAACTAATAAAGATCAGCAACTGAAAAAAGTCTGGTTCGGATGTGCTCATGGTGGGACGTATGTCAGTAAGTCTATCTTGGAGCTTACTTCCAAGGTGGCTCGCATCACCACAACGGCCAAGAATCAATGCCCTTGCTTTAGCACCACCAGAAAAGAATAAGTGATAGGAAAGTGGCTAGTTGAGATACAGAACAGGTATCCCAACCACGATCTCTCCCAATTAGCTTCAGCATATTCTTTATTTTGAGTTATCGGTAATGCACAAAAACACCAAATCCTATAAATGATAGCTGTCGGCGCACCACCCAGAACAATAGTATCAACGCTCCGATTAAATAACTCTGACTGCCCTCTGATTGCCAGAGATGTATATAATGTTAGATTAAAAATGTGGCAAGAGACTCTCATAAGTAGAAGTCTCATAGAGGCCTTGATAGATTCATTGATGGAGCGCGACAAATAGCACAGATATCAAATGTATGAAGAAGGCCGTATCACGTATTTATTTTTCACGTATTTATTTTTCACNTTATGATAAGTGCTAATGACATCGGATTTTCTCTCCCACTATTACATATTATTGGCATTAATCCATCACACAACTTGTTTTCTGGTGTTTATTGTTTCTTGAAAAGCGAATCGCAAATTGATTATCAATGGGCTTTGACATGCCTTCAAGAGCTTCCTGCTTCGGCAAACATACCAATAAAGGTTTTAACCACTGATAATGAGGATGCGTTATATGCCTCAATAATTTCCATATTTTCATTGGCTCATCATCTACTGTGCCGATGGCTTATTGAAAAAACGTGTTAACTCGAAAAAAAGAGTCAATTTAGGGGATGAAAAAAAAAATTCACGATGCTTTCATGCAAGACTGGAGAAAACTTTGGAATAGTAAACCTTAAGAGGAGTTTATTTTACAGTGGAGACAAATCCAATATAATTACGAAGACAGTATCGTTCAATATTTGCGAGCCTAATATATCGCCAAGAAGGAAAAGTTTGTTCAATACTGGCTTTGCAATGTCTCCTATTTTGGCCATACCACTTCTAACAGAGGTGAGAGTGCGCATCATAAACTTAAAAACTGGATAAACGTCAGAACAGGAGATATGCTTGATTTTGTGAATTAAATCTTTGTGGCAAGCGAACACGAAGAGGTTGAGCTGAATCAAATCCTCAGCTTTGAGTGATCACGAACGCTAAATCTAGCTGGCAGGGAGTTTTAGATCCGAGTACAACGTATGATATCTCATTGTGCTCTTAAGCTAGCACCCGAGCAATATGGGATGGCTAAGTAAGAAGAACTGCAGATCAATGATTGTACTCACTCGTTTACATCCCAGTATGAGCTTCCTCGCGCTCACAGATTTAAAGCTATTATTATCCCTCAATTTGACCCTACACTTGATGAGGGCGACTTCAATAGTTACTGGGTAACAGCAATTCAGCAACTATCCCAAATATCCTCTAACCTTTCGCGATACGGATTTTTCAGACAAATGGAGCAAAGACTTGATCAACTGACGCCATCTCAACAAGGCAAGGAAAAAGATTGTGACATGCTGCCATCTACTTAAAACTCTAAAATCTAGCCATACTTATGAGAGAAACATTACAAACTTTTACTCAACCGTCTCCTCGATTTGCTGATCCAGCATCTTATAGAACTCTGGGTAGGCCTACTATTTCGGCTAGAGATAACACTACATGTCGCGAACCATCAAGCTTCGAGTACACAGACACAACGCTACCAAAGAGGATATATATTAGATGCTCCGCGTGTTATCAAGTAAGTCATCGAATGGGTAGTACAGGGTGCCCCGAAAAGCTATCAAACCAGTCTCATTAACTGGAAATCCCACTAGAACGTATGCGGGTAGGGATAGAGGTTATTTAGAATTCCTTCCTAATTTGATACTTGATAAGGCTCAGATAAGAATTAGCAGTAGACGAGTTTATGCTTGTTTTTTGCCCACCCTAGGTCTTGTAGAATAGACATACATTTTCAGTTAAACTCTTAGCACTGTTTGAAATGTAAAGAAATATTTCTAATCGCACTCAATTAATGAAAATATGGAATATTTATTTGCTAATACAATTAAAGGTTCAGTTTTATATGTTGATTATGTTGATTTGATTATTCAACACTTATAGGTTGTACACATATTGTACTGATAAGTAAAGTGATGATTTATTTGATCGATCTTGATAGTATTTCAAGTAACATCATCAATAAGGCTGTGTTCACTTTCATTTTTACTTACCATGGTTATGTCAATGGATCTTGTCCTAGCCGAGTGCGACGGCACGATCGCTTCTTGGGGGTGGGCCATTTGTAGCGTAAAGGAAAGGATATCATTGAATTACTAATGCAAATTTGAATGACTGGGTGTGTAGAAATTTATTTTTTTTGGCAATTACATGATACATAAAAGTAACACGGTATATTTCTGGCGAAAATTGAAGTGTCTACAACGCTGCCCTGAATATGTATCTCGTTATTGCCGACCCCTAAACTGATCGGTATTGATGACCAATCATACATCGCTAAAGAATTTAGAAAAAATATACATGTTGATTAGTTTTGATTGGGTACTACAATTATTTTTCATTTGCCTTGAGTTAAACTCACAACCCCCTCCATCTATATTCTTTACGCCATCACAAGTCAAAATTTTTTCACAAGTGGTGTACACAATTCTTGTATTTGTGACCTCTACACCAATGCGATTTCAGCTCGAAAATTAGATTTTGGATTATAAATTTATATATACCTAAATAGTAAAAATGAACTTGAACAAAACCGAGCAGCTCAATTTTGTTCAATTTCAAGTAATTGTTATCAAAGCTACAATTTCTAAACTATGCGTCATTGAATTTTGATATGCACTCTCTACTTTGGTCCTATATTTACGGAATGAATCCGTATTAACATTTTCCATGATAGTTATGTGATTTATATTAAAAGTTTGAACATTTAACTTCAAAACAGCCAAATTTCTGACCCACTTACCACCTCTGCCTCTGAGACCAATAGGTACTTTCTCTTTCTTTTCTATTTTGTTTCATATCTATAACATCTCGCTTCATTCTTTTAATACGTTCCCTATCCCGGGACGAAGAATTTGAAAAATCATTTGTTACGCTATTTAAAAACTCAAGATCTGATGAATCTAGATGTTCATTTGTATCCAATGCTTCAGATCTTTGGAATATCTCCCGAGGGCTCTTCAATCGCGGCCACAGACACCGAGCTATTTTCACGAGGACAACATTGACCGCTGGTAGCGAAAGTAATGCTGTATCCAAGCCGTCGCTCAGCTAGAAACATTTGCTAGTAGACTGATTAGTCAAAGACATGTAGGTACAAGTGCCCAGATAAATGTTGCTACTGGCTGAGAGTGAAATGGTGTAGCTAAATATCTCTTTCAGATGACCCGACTGTAATAACTTGGAAGTAGTCATCTTAATTTTCAAGAGGCACCAAACACTGTTGAACAAGTTAGCTTCCAGTAATATTTGATATCTTGTTGCAAAGTATGAATTGCTTCTCCTCGGCAACCGAAATTTTTCTGGGCTCAAGACTCCAGATAACCAATGCAACCTTCTTTCGAAGTCCGGGGAACTTCTCACAATAGTCTATAGACTACAACATCAGTGCGATGTTTTCTGTATCATCGCGGATATGTTCTCTTTAGGATAGAATGCCAAGATTCAACATAGTTTTTTATTTGAATTCTTAGCATACCCTTTTGATGTAAGAGTTTAATTTCGTTTGGGCTTCAAAATTCGGGACTTACTCTACGATTGCCATGCTACCACATTTTGGGCTTATCCATCCATTGATTTTTAAGGTAGCTGATTCAATTCTGATGAAGCAACATATTTCATTTGGTACTCGTGCCACATTTTTTACGAAATCCTCAACATTCTAGGCATATATCACAAATATCAGATCAGAAGCTGTAGCTTTCCTCAGTTTACTGTCCTTATCAAGGATATCAACCATGCGAGGACGCTTTCTGCTTTCACCTAGGCTAGCATCAAGTTTTGAGGAAGCCTGCATGTGTTGTGCTAGGAGAATATGCCAGTACCACAATCGTATCTCGGGATTCCCAAAGACAGTTGTGAAAACAGCCATTTCGGTCTTAGAGCAATCGATCATAAATATCGGTGTACTGTACAGCGGCACGCTAATTTTGAGTCATAACGACCATTGTGCAAGAGGCCCCTGTGCTTCCGAGGAGATAACCATAAAGGCAACTGGTACACCACGACCTGCTATGCGGTGTTTGATGACAATAGTTTATAATAATGCTTTTCGGCTGGAATCATCTAGCGCATAGTAGGTGTTATGTGTTGAGTCAAGACAGAAAGCTGAGTAATAGCTTTGGAGAAATTCGGTTTGCCATTTAGTATAGATGGCAAAGTAAAAATCTGTTAAGTGCCCGGTCTCTCTTTCATCCAGATATTCGAGTACAGAAATTCCGCCGTCTTTCTGTACGAGCTTTTTATACTCATTCAAGCTCTCGAGGCAGTTTTGACTTGGTCGTGAGACATTCTGATGACCACATCTGTAATTATTGAAATCTTGATACGTAACACGCGATAGCTCAGAGGTTTCGGCGATTTCGCTTTTGATGAACAATTTTTATACGAGAACAGTCAGCAATTTTTCATTGAGTCAAATCACATTAGGGCACTTTAATCTCAATAAAAACCAGCGAGATTTCATCAGACCGTGACATATTCCAGATAGTTTAATAGTTAACATCAAAGGCTATCGTTTTCGTCAACCACCTTCTCAAGTCAAGTGACATCCACATTCTCCACCACTCGTCGAATGAACTCAACTCATAGACTTTGCGGAATGTGTCGTACTGCACCAACACTTTGTCCTCATTAAGTTTTTGGCGTGCAGTGAGAATTGCCGCACAACCCAATTTCCGCGACGGGGTATGAGTCTTACGAGAATTTGTTTTATGATTGTAAGACTTTGGTGTACCCCAAAACGGACAGCGGAAATTTCGAGTCCATTCATGTATAGGCGCCTTCCATTTCGTTTAGCAGACCATGTGATAATTTGTTACAATGCTTTAAAGGAGGCGATTTCGATTTCGGGCACCTGTTTCTCAGTTCTGAATACGTTTTTTCCTGACCTTTTTTGCCACTCGAGCTGAGTACTCTCGCACTCAAGCCACTCAGAAAACAATTCTTCATTTGGAAGTACGGTAATCTCATAGGCTTCATTATTATTAGGAGGCCTGGTTTGAATCATTCTCTGCTGGTTTAACTCAACGAGTTCTTTTTCCATTTTGATCTATGGAAAACGTTAGTGAGAACATATTTTTGATAATTTAATTCTAACAAACAAAAAGTAGGACTTAAATTAAGCTGTTAATTTTGTGACAGTTTTAATCAAAATTCGATAGTTTGTTGTGATAGATTAATCTCTGTCAAAGTCAATCAATGGAGTGTAGTTAAAACAAAACTTCTACCAGAAGCACGAGATTGCAATTATCCCTAACACGGTATTGCTAACCACTTAACTACTTTAGATGTGGCTATGATTAATAGCACCAATGCTTGGCAAGAATGTTAGTAATCATAGCCTCACATAAAATAGTTAAGGGGTCAGCAATAACGTTCTCCTGATTATCGTGTTATATAAGCGCTCTGAATTTGATAATCAAATGCACGAGAAATTGCAATCCAATAGCAGACAACAGGGTCGGATGGTACTGTGGTATACCGTCCGGGCCGTTCTCCCAAGTAGAGTCTGGGTAGCCTGGGCACCTACCCCACTTGAGACAGGAGATGGTTGGTTCGAATCCAACAGACCCTTCCACAAACTCGCGGTGGATGTGTACAGGATGATGGAGCTATGTCTGGTTAATTCAGGGTTTGTAATTTCCTTGGATGGGTGTTCACGGATGAGGGGAGACTGTTGGTGAAGAAAAAGCGAACATACTTCGTAGTGTCATCTACAAATGGAAACTGAGGCATAAGTGTACCTACTGTCAAGTTGAATCATTTCATGTATATAAACACTGCTAATGTGTCATAGCCCTTAGGCTGCATGCACATTAAATGATTAAAAAAAATAGCAGACAACATAATGTGTGGGGGTGCGGGAAAAAACGCTTACACGTAATATGCACAATAACTCCCGCCATAATGTGAATGTATTGGATACACTCTTATACTATGTCTGTACAATTTTATTTTAAAAACCTAATTTTTTTGTGGATCCTAGTAAGGTGGTGTAAGGCTTAATATGCCATACTAAATCTTCGAAATTGGGGATAGTTTTACTCAGAATGTCGGAAATTGATTTGGCTTAGCCATCTTTTCTGAGATATACAAAAAACAATAGATTTTTACAATAAACATGTACGGAGGGAGTACTAGTTCGCTTAGTAAGAGCTAAGCTAGGTGTTTTAGAGCGCGCTAAGGAAACGTGACAGACAAATTTACCGCCCCGATCCCGAGTCAAACATTCATATTTTTTATATGGCTATGAGGTTTCTTATGCTACAAGAGCAAGTATTTATGATAATTAAGGGAAAGAATAGTTTGAAAATTTGGAGTCAGTGACAAAGTTCTGTTGAATGTATTTATCATAAGAAATATTTACCGCCGATGATGATTCATCTATTGAGATTTCAAACATCTCTCGAAGAATTTTATGACCAAATTTTTTTCTCGATAGCATATCTCTTTTCAAAGTTTGTAATTAGATTATATAATTATTTTCTTGATCTTATTGATTGACTATCGGTCTTGTTTTCGGGACTTGCTTTTAGATCGGGGAGAAAACATACTTTCAGAGAATGAAATCTAATGCCACATGTACATCTATTCTTGTTTTTTTAGTCATCTTTCTTTTCTCTTTATTCATGTTTGTTTTCTGGTTTACTAAATTCTCCATCTACTGTAACCAGCGAAGTAGGAGGGATGAATACATGTTTTATTGAGGTCTTGGACGCTGGGAAAATTTTTCTGCCCATTTTGTCGACGTTATCGTAGAACTCGATGGGTTTTTTGTAAGAGCTTTGGATTGCTTAGGTTGGGCAATTAGTTCCCGAGATACCGCTACCATCAATCATGTAATACTCGTTGCTTAGTCCGAGAGGAAGGCCAACATCCTTGATGTTTGACTTGGTAATGGGATATTTCTCCTCCATTAGAAATTTATTCGAGTAGTGTCATATTTTATTGCAATTCGAGCATCGTACTTTTTTTTTTTTTTTGGATTCACTTTAACTATTCCTCTTTCGTTGATTCTGGTTTGGGTTGTTATCTTATTTTGAATGAGCATTTTTGTTATCGATCTCCAGACCGACGTCCACCTTCTCCTTTCTAGTTGGTATTTTGAGCTCGGTAGTACAGGGGATAAAATTTCGGTGAAACTGGTTAATTTTCCAACTCTGAGTGAATGGCATCATTGACTTCGTGATATTCATGGCGTGTGCTCTTCCTTCTACTATTGACTTGAAAATGATTTTAATGATAAATTTGAATGTAAAGATAATTTTTCGAAAAGTTATCTAAATTTATCAACTGAGAAATAGATAGATTTTTGTGCAAGTTTCCCATGGAGAAAATCAAGTCTAATTGGGTTATCAGATAGTTTACATTTTGCATTTGGGGAGTGTTGGGATACTGGGAATCATTGTACTTGCAACATCACCGACTTCGTTAAGTGTGGAAAACGGATTCTTGATATTATTTGCAAGGCTGTGTTATTTGACGTTCATACTTTTACGAAAGCATAGTACTTGATAATCGGAATTCGAATGTTTCGTAGCAAACAATCCTAAATTCTCCCTTCCTCATGTTTGAGCCTAACGTTGATTTTGTACAAAAGAAATTTGACTTGATTTACAATTTTTTTTTTCTTTGACCGTACTGAGGTTCCTTGAGATTATCTATCGAGAAAATGGTTAGATCGATATCACAAATATTTGGTTGAAGTCATCTGGGTCTTAGGGCTTCAGTATCCATAAAAAACTTGCAATACAGAACTCTTTTTGAGATAGGTTGACAACTTGTTCCTTCCATCTCTAGGGCCTCTAGTCTAAAAGTATACTAAGATTGATTTCCAAATCCTAACCCCAAAAAAGAATATTAACCAATTACAATTACAGAATGTCTATGCAGGTGACTGCAGTGTTTTTACATTTATCATAAACCGTAGTGCTCTATTAACGCCACTTACCAGTGGGCGTGGCTTTTTGGGAATTTGGATCCTCAGCATGATCAAATTTTGAAAAAACAAAGTTTGCACAATTAGTTTGAACACACATAGTAGAAGTGAATTTCTCAATGTATTCCGGAAGAGTTGTTTTGTCTTCACTATTCTAACTGTTGATACACTCACTTATGAATCGAAAGTAGATATAATGATTACAGTATTTTTATGCCAAAGTACTATCCTGCCCTTTAATCACGTTGGCTATTTGTATCCAAAGCAATCATTACCATAATTCTGACAACCACACAACAACCAATATTCGAACGTTTGGAATCAAAAGTTAGGTTCTTCAAGGAATTAGTCTAAAGACTTAAGACACAGCCTGGAAATAAGCAATGGAGTTCAGAAGATTTGCTAGGTCAAGGAATGGATAGCGGTACGGTGACGAAAACCAAAGTCAAATGACAAAAAATGAGTAATTTTATCTTTGAGAGAACTTTCTTAATTCGGCCTTAAGCCGAGCGCATGAAGGCGAGGCTTAAGATGCCAATATCAAGCAAACTAACTTACATTGTGAGTTAGTAGGCGCCACTAGTATTCTAACGTTGCTTTTTTTAATATTGCTTCTTACGGGAAGCATTCGATAACCCGGAATCTCCATGACGCGTGTTGGTTATGGTAAATTTATATATTTCCCGAAACGCGACAGCGCACCTTGAATGTATATTGAAACTTTTGAAATTCAACGGGGAGCTCCTAATAGCCGGAGACTAAGAACCACATTGCGAAGTGTACGCTTAGGTTTGATGATATCCCTATCAATTTCCAGGTTGCTGATGTAGTTTTTCTCCGTGTCTCTAAAATTAACACGGGAACACTTAGCATGTACTCTGGGAGAAATGGAAGGACTGAAGATCTATTTAATTTGATAACCTAACTAATACTGCCGCCATGCTCCATGAAATTCTCCTGTCTCTCTCTGGACATCCTTCATCTCTATTAAATAATGATTATTCATCACCGTCCTCTATTCTTTCACCGCCGGAGAAGGCGTTATTAGCTTCGATTGCTAATTTGAGTGATCTCCATTGCAAATTACTGGCACAAACCTCGACTATTGCAGCCACCCATCCCTCCAGTATTTGTCAAGCTGTAGCTACAGCAATACGCTGTAAGCATCTTTCGAGATTTCAACGGAAAGTGTTAGATGTAGAAGATTCACTTCTCCGCAAGGATATTGGTAGTCTAGGAGATACTTACATAGTCCCATTAACAGCCATCGTTAGTGAGTTCTCTGACTGGACTAGAGTCATGGGATGGCTCCTAGAAGTTGTAGAATTCATAATCCGGGGAGGCAATATGGCGAGCAGGAGATGTTCCGGCGCTATGGTAATTGACTATTTATGCGAAGCTATGCAGACTGGCTATGTAGACATAGAGGAGGTTGCTTTAAGTTTGGTAACAGCTGCTGAAACTGCCTGGTTGAAACAAATATCTGCTTGGGTACTTTATGGAAGACTTCCAAGTTTTGGGAGAGAAGATTTTTTTGTTCAAGTCGTGGACAATGATGTAGAGATCTCTACCTTGGGCTTTAGTATTACTCAATGACTAACGAATGCGAGTAGGAATATGATACAAAGACAGATCTACTCCCGGGTTTTGTCTCTGAACCCACCGCAGGATCACTTCTATTTATTGGTCGCTCCTTGAATCATATTCGAGCTAAAAAATCGTCGAGCGCAAAATCACCCGAGCTCGATCTGCTATCAACACACCTCCATCAAATTTCCAGCCTCAAATTTCCAGTTAATAGTACCAACTTTTCCCGCGTGGTATCCTCAATTAGGCTCTCATTATCGCAGAAAACACTCAAACGTTTACTTCCTCAAGCCAAAGTTAATGGGATCCTATCACTCCTTCGAGAAATCTTCTTACTGGGTCGAGGCGAGTTTGCTGTGGCATTGGTGAACGAAGCTGATGAACGCATGCGTTCGCGATGGCGACAATCTCAGAATCAAAGCTACGAAAACCGGGATGGAACGTCAAATATCTTTCTCAAAGAAGGAGAAGTTTCTGTTGTGCTAACAAAAACTTGGGCTGCCCTTAGTGCTTTACAGGGCCAGCATGAAGAATATCAAGAGGAAGATGAGATCCTTGAACTAGCCAGAGATTTAGTTCAGCTTACGACTTTAAAACTAAATACAGCAGCTACCCATCTCCGGAGTCAATCCATGGAACTTGGCTCTAAAATACTAACCTCACCTTTTAGGAACCTTCTTTTTTCAATCCCTACAACACTAACTATGCATATTCCATCACCCTTAGATCTATTCCTTACTTCAACAGACATTCAGATCTATTCATGCATCAACGCATATCTCCTGTCAATTCGGCGAGCCCATCTAAGGCTGACTGACTTGTGGAAAGTTACAACTATAAGACGTCATCATCCTTCACCTCGTAGCATACCATATCAGAATTTCGTCTCGAGTAGAGATATCAAGCAAAGATACCGCAAAAAGTCTAATGATCGATTCTCAGCCATGCGCAGTGTTTGGGCTACCAGCAGTGCCGCTTTGTTTTTTCTTGCTGAAACTGAAGCATACTTTCAAGGAGAAGTTGTACAGGGTATATGGATTGGTTTCAAGAACTGGGTAAATAGCGATTCCGGCTCACCAACTGCAACTCGGCCGGGGTCTAGAACTAATAAAGAAGATAAAGTCAAGGAAACTTTATTGCAAGCTGGTATAGACTCAAGCATCTCTTTTGGAGGCTGCAATCAAACATACGACCCACAATCACTAGCAGATGCGCATCAAAAATATCTATCTGCTTTGACCATTAGTCTTCTTTTAACAAACCAAGCATTTACTCAACTCTTATACCTTTTTCTTCAACAGATTGATCATTTAGTTGCTCTAGTACATCGAATCAATTCCATCTGGCAATCTATGGACTTGGAAGCTGAGCAAGGTGTAGTCGATGCTTTTTCTGATTTCCAAAAAGAGGAAGTAGATGTCAAAGAACAACTATTTATCGTTACAACTCGAGTGAAGACGACGATTGAAAATTTGGTCATTAGTCTGCGAGAAATAGATCAAGATAAAGATGGTTGGGATAATGGCTTCGCGCAATTGGTCCTAGGTGAAGAGAGCCAATACGTACCAGCTAAGGTTGGGCGAGTAGATAGGCTACTGATGAAACTGGATTTTGGTGATTGGTTTGCTAGCCAAAGAAGGGATAATGATGATCTCTCGAGTAGAAGCGAAGACGAATGATACATAGATAAGTTTTCATGGATTTAAATGATACCCTTGGTGCTTGAATCATCAAGTTGGGAATCCTCGCAGCAAAGTTAACCGTCCTGTTAGATCGATTTTTATTGTCCGTAAGCCTTTCGCCGCATAATGAGAGAAGTTTTTTTCCATGAAATCATAACATACAGAAATTATTCAAGATTTTCAGCGTTTATTTCGTGAAAAACAGAAAAATATTTACAATGCATATTTCAGGCCGTGCCTGGCTCCGGTATATCTTTGACGGATTACGAAACTAGTTTCTATATTAAGCATGACGTCTACCATAGCCAATTATTTATTTTATCAACTTAAAGGACTATAACTCAATCACAATACATAAGACTATCATAACTTAACTAATTGTTTAGAGTTATCTAGGATCTACTCTATCATTCAGATAAGTTTGAAGTATTTTAATCTATACTGACGGTAGTACGACACTCTCTGTTCGTCATTATAATGTTATCTAGAAAGTGACCTATTTTCACTCGATTGATATCTAAATTTCCGCTATCAAGTTATTCTCCCTATAAAATGTTAGACCCCTCTATCTCAGGTGGCTTCTACACTACGTGAATTTACTCTTATTTTCGAAGCACTTTCCAGTGATAAGTAAGTGTAGTTCCATTGGTGTTCCGCCTCAGTCAATGGCATCTCAAGTAGACTCTGATGGAGATCTTGTTATGGAGGGAATGAACCTTGATCTTCATTCTCTAGCAAGTATTATCGTTAAAATAAACCCCAATGAGTAAAGTACGATTAATAGCGAAAAAAAAGTCTAAACAAAAGCCACCGACTCCGTCACGGACAGAGGTATAGTTGAAATTATTTCGGAAAAACAAAATTTGTTCGCGGTATAAAAAGTCTGGCCATTTTTATCACTTCTGTTAAGCTTTTGGAACCGCTCCAAGTGCTACATGTATAAATAATGTTCAAATAAAGTGGACTTACACCCGGGAAAAGAAAGACTCCCAGAGAAAATAGTCACTAGAAAAGAGATAGGCTAGTAGTTACAAAAGCTAAGAGTACGAATTTTGAGAAGATAATCAAAACACCTGGTAGTGAGTGAGCCAGTTTTTATAGATACTATAGCTAATTTAATCTCTGTTTATTGATCTAATTAATCTTGAATGCACTATTTATTTATGCTGTATTCAGTGAAAATATTGCATAAAGTTCGGATATATTGCGCACAAAAGTTAATCCGAAAATTATGAAACTTGCCCAAAATAATAATGATAAACCAGAGATAAAGGAAGACGAATTCTGTTGTTGGGATAAAATTGATTTTGATGGAAGATTAAATGAACTCTGCGGTCATGTAATCGATGGATCGGTACATGGCCTCATCTTAGGAGAACAATTAATGAGACTCAATGACGTTTTATACAGAGCCTAAGACTATATAGTTTTGCTTGAAAAAGAGGGACAGTATGTTCGAAAATAAATTTTGGTGAAGCCAAAAATTGACATCTATTTGATAGAGAATATAACCTCTTCTGCCTCAGCTAAATCTGCATACCGCAAATCTCGTGAAAAAGGATTTCCTGAACACTACTATGTCTGTCCGTAATACTTACAAAACTGTAAGATGCATGCATATCAGTCAGGGTATGATACTGGATCTAGTGTCGATTCTCTTTGAAATCCATTTTTGGCAATATATTCGGACACGATAGAAGAAAACTGCTTGTGCGCCTCGGAAAATTTATGCTTTGTTTTTGTGAATTGGCATAGAAAAGGCCCTGCTAGCTCTTGCATAGACCTGCTCAGACTCAATTTAGCCCCAGTATTATACACTGAAATTCATATATGCATCTTACAGTTTTGTAAGTATTACAGACAGACATAGTATTTTGATAGGTGCTCTGTTACAGGCTAAATAAAGCCTTGGTTAACCTAGGCGATCGCCTAAGAATTTATTTTTATTTTTTCTTCACAAAGTATTTTTTTATTTTTGAACTGATTTTTTATTTCATATATTTCGTTTACTTATTTTATTTACTTAAGGTATTTATTTATGACTGTCCTCATTTTCAGACACACTCGCTTGACTCTCTAATACCCGATCGCTCGATTCACTGTACAAGCGACACTGATTATCTCCCCCTTAATTATAGGCTGACTTAAGAGACAAGGTTGTTTGGTGTGGTTTGCTTAGAAGCTACAACTGTCAACAATCATAGGCGAGATGTGGTAAGAAATGAAATTGGAAGAGATAAAGAGATTGGATTAAGGGAATCTGAGTTGTATAAAAGGGTGATACTCTTCACTTCAAGATTTTTGTATATAGCTCTAAGTACTTTGTGAAAAACAATATACTTTGAGACCCTCACATGCTCCTTCTATGCACGAAATTAGTAAAATTTTAGCACTTGTTGGATTACAGGGTAATAACTTATCGAATAATAATAAGTATTGAGTTGAAATTATCTCTTCTATCTTCCGACTCCCCCCTCTCTACTATTTAACAAAGGAAATATATGTCTACTCGTCGATGCGATGCGGCAATATCTATACCCCTACTTCATTGGGAAATTAACATTAACTTATGGTGTCCCGACACCAATGTCATCTTACCAATCCCCATTAACCTTCTACCGGTATTTGATACCGATAGCACTAGCAATTATAGATACAGAAGAACAAATTAAACCTAGATTTCCAACCTAGTTACAGCATTAATACCAAGTCTTTGAGACATATGAGTATAATCAAATTGATCTTCTATCTTATCGGTCCGAAGTTGATTTTGCCATAAATATTAAAAAAGATGGGCAAGGTTTTCGATTCTGTACAGATTAAAGAACTTTAAATGCAATAACTAAGATCGTTACCCCCTGCCTTAAATCAAGGAAGTATTTCGATCATTATCTCAAACTCGCTGATTTACAAAACTTGATGTTAGTGCTGCCTTTCACCGAATTCGATTTAAAGAAGGTGATGAATGGAAAACGGCCTTTCAAAATACACTGGGCCTTTTTGGGTGTTTTGAATCCACAGGTGCTCCAGCAGCCTGAAAACGAGAGATGAACGCTTGACTTCGCAATTACTTAAATGAATTCTGTGCAGCTTACTTGAACTATGTACTTAGATGGAATGACGGAAACTATGAAAATCATCTTCAAAAAGTAGATCAAGTGTTGGAACAATTCATGAGTTGAGGACTTATTGTTGTGTTTAGCAACGTAGGAGTTGTGCAAGGTGACAAGGTTGAGGTAATCAATCCTGTGTGCTGAGTCTTATTTACTAATGTTGAAACAACTGAGTCGGATGAGACTAGGCATGTAGGATAT
>JAHYSP010004375.1:3736-16135 GCA_019455505.1 Pleochaeta shiraiana
AAACTCGGTCAGAGGGAGCCAGTCAACCCAATCATCCTGCATAAGATTTACAAATTTACGCAGATACTGGATGAGAGCCGAGTTAACTATCTCCGTTAGACCATCTGTCTAAGGATGGAAGGCAGAATTATGTTTCAATGTAGTGTATAGCCTCGCATTTAGACGATGCCAAAAATTTGAAACAAATGCAGAGCTGACATGGTTCTCCTTGCTACTTCGATACTATCAATGAAAACCCATAAATCTTGTTCAAAACGGGTTGTAGATAAGGAAACAGCTTTTTATATCCCTCTAAGTACTGCATGTACTTCTGCATCATATGGTTCCTTGTTTTTTACTAGTGGGAAAGCGCCTGTACAAATTTGACGATCGAGCTGGTATATAACATATCAACCTCCAGTATTGTCATTTTCTAGTCTTGATCCATCAGTGTTTAGAAGAACATCACTTCTAGGGATCGTGCTTAAACTTTAGGAGAAGTTTTCCCGTGTACTTTCCTCTAGACTTAAAGGGGCATTTATCCGGATCAAAGAGTCTAGCATATTTTCTTTGACCTCCCATGGAGGATTTATCAGGAGGTCTAGCAGCTCTAAGCTTGGGATCTCTCTATGGGACCGGGACAATCGAGTTACAGCAGGAGTGAGCAGAGATTCTTGTCCACGTAGGAATAATGGGTGTTAGGGGCCAAGCTTGCATGTTCGCACAGCCATCCTTCTAGATACATTATCTAGTGCAAGTTAAGCAGGAAGAATCCCTGCTTCTTTCAGAAGCACTGTCGTTGGTGTCATACGATATACAGGTAGGACGATCCTTGCAGCTGCTGTTCCTACTAGATCGAGCATTTTTATAGGTGAACAGACTCTGTTGCTAACAGTTTTTCTTCTTTTAATTCTAATTTTCCCCGGCCACCATGTCTCAGCACCAAAGTAAGCGATGGCAAAACACAAGCAATTACTACTTGTCTAGATAGGGTGGTTGTGACTCCCCTAACAGTATTACTCATACAACTTAAAGCATTAGCTACTTTAAGGGCTTTGAACTTTTGTATTTATACGTGGTATTTAAAGTAAATTGATTTATCAAAGTGTACCACTAGCCACATCAGGTATGGTCTATGCGAATTTTCTGAGAAGGTAAGATGACTTGTATTGACTTAATGGCTTATTCCTTTGTTCTTTTTCTTTCGAGAGAAGTGTAAAAGCTCAGATTTTCCCGGATCAAACGTTATTCCCACAGTGGTGCCCCATTCTAGGGCCTTGTTTATTGAGTCGCTGAGTTCCATCGAATTCTCTTCTAATATTTGTGAGGTTTTCAAGATAGCTACATTGTCAGCATATTCAAAGGCTTGCTTGATACCGACCAGTCTTAAAAGAGGTGCTATGTAGAGCATGAAGAGGATCGGGGAAACTGGGGACCCTTGAGGTAGGCCACTATCAATTGATCTTGGTTGCCCTATTTCTCCGTCTAATCGAATACAGACTTTACGTTCAGTTGCAAAGATTTGTTGGTCATCCTTGTTCTCTCAATCGTCTCACAAGTCTCACAGGTAGTACAGTGTCAAATGCCCCTTTTATGTCAGGTGTAGCAACAGTTGCTGTGTGTCCTTTGGCCAGAGCAGCCTCAACGTCGTGTGTAAGGCATGTCGTTAAATCTACACTTGACCGTTTTGGTAATGCTCCGAATTTTTGTCGGGGGAGTACTTCGTGTTGGATGGCGATACATGACATGCGCTTCGAGATTAATCTTTCGTGTCATTTCCCAAGTACTGAGAGCAGCGCTATCGGTCGGTATAATCTAGAGGAGCTCATGTCGGTCTTATTCGGTTTGCCGATAATGGCAAGTATTGCAGTGTGGAAACATTGTGGAAGGTGACCTGCGTCTAGGCATGCTTCAAGAAATTCTTGTACTAGCATAGAAATATGTGGCCAGGCTAAGCGCAAAAGTGCTGTGGGGATTTGATCTTTCCCTGGTGTAGTGTTTCCAGCTCTCAATATGGCGTTTTTCAATTCTTCGGCTGTAATTTTTGGAAAAGGTAGGCTAGTACTCGCCACTGTTGGAGCTGACAGTGATAATATATCTTCCACCTCAGAGAGATTTCTTGGGAGGTTTTGTGCAAGTATTTCTATTTTTTCTTCAACAGATTCAGCAGGTTGACGGTTGGCGAAAAGCATTCGAATGAAGGGTGTTTACGTGTAATTCGTCTAGATAGGTCATGGGATGTATATGGCTCTTGTACAATTACAAAGTCAATTTCCATTTTGAGTGAAATTTTAAGTGCAATTTCGTGCGCAGTAAAACTGCGTCCTATATTAGTTGACATTATTTTAATAGAGTTGGCTTTATTCCTCATCAACACCCGTAGAGTTATTCTGGTGATACTCCTGGTGAGGTTTGATAGTGCTGCGTATCTCCCTTTATTTGGGGACGGGGAATCGGAGAATAGTCTTCTTACATGGGGTGGGATTGAGGGTCGTGTTTCCATCGTGTCCATCGTTTCTATCGTTTCCATTGGGGATTCCGAGTTTACGGTATTGTTTACGTTATTCGCGGCAGGTATCTGAGTTTTACTGTGTCACAGTGTGCTGCTTTGATACTGAGTCTTGTTGTAATTGAGAAAGACCACGACCCCATCTCATACCTAAGACAATCACATAGTGAAGTAAAACTATTGTAAAATACTTTACTCACAATGTTGTCTTAGATGCTTCTATTAGATTCCATCCATTCTAAAATATTCCATAGGATTCTATTACCTTCTATACTAATACCAATTATCTTTGGTTTTCTATCATATTCTATTCTATACAATTCGAAGTAGTTCTGTGTAGTTCCTTCCAAGGTATAGTAATGCTATGAATCATACTAGATGCCAAGAGAGTTTCATGTATATATAGGAGTAGAATCTCTCATTAGTTGAATAGAAATGAAGTAGACAAGATAATAATAAGACTATCTTCAGAAAGATATCCTTCTAGTTCGCTGCTCTCATATCTACAAACATCCTCGCAAACTTTTCTATATTCATTTACTAATTGTAAACACGTTTTATCTTTCCTCTCACCATACCATTTCATAACCTTTCATCAAGTCTAACAGCCGAAGCAACTTGTCTTATTTTAGTAATCTTGGATTTTGAGGGCATTGTCTGATCTTTTCTGAGTCTAACTAAGCATTCTAGGGAGTCAGCTGGATGCGGCCCAGAGCAATACACTCATTTTGGGGGGCATTGGTGATCTCGGCTTGGATCACAGGATAAATTTAATTTTTCTGAGTGTTGTGTTGATCCACAGACTCTACAGCGAGGGAGTCTAACGCATGCTCTCTCATTATGCCAGCCGAAACAATTTCCACATTGAGGGGTTCTTAATCTAAGAGGCAGTCATTTTGCTCGAACCCGAACGCCAAAAAGCGGTAGATTCCCAAGGAGGTTGTTATCTTTCGGGTGTAAAACAATCCAGCTCCCCTTATCGGTGAATTCTGTTTCACTTGATCCTCTGGACTCAAGTACCTTCAAAGGCGCAACGTCTGTCAGGTCTCGGAGAGCTTCGGATACATCCTCAGCGGTGATCTGTGTGAGTTCGATTGAGGTGCCATTATATCCCGCATAGGAGCGTGGTACACCAGAAATTCTGTTCGCAACACGGTGTTTTGGTTTTTCAACTTTGCATTGTCCCTTGGTGCTTAGGTATGTCTCAATATACTTCATTCGGGTGACGAGTATTTCTTGGGCGCTAGTAGATGCTGGACAGATAGCGAAGCCAGTTTTTATAGTCTGTACCTCCCGCACTAATTTTTCTCTGAGGAAAGAGTTTAGCTGTAGCATAATGGTGTCAGGTGATATGCTTAATGCTGATTGACCAGTCATGACATAGACTAAAAGTCGATTATCTTTGGGGAATAGGTTTTTACTTTTCATCTTATTCCAAGGTACATTTCTTGGCTTATGTGAATTTGATGCTGAATATCTTTGATTATGTGCTTTTACCACAGCGGCAAAAGATAATGGGCCATTCAGTGTTCGTTAGGTAGGGGTGGCTTTAAATGGCTGTTGAGGCTTGTCTGCTATGGGTCGAGTTTGAGAGGTATGTAAGGGTTTCTGTACGCTGTCTTGTGTTATTGAGCTGTTTAGCACTGTACCAGGGGCTGTGTATGGTTCAGAGGACCTTTGGGCACCTTTAATGTGGTAGTCAAAGTGTCTACGAGCTACAGAATAGAGGTCTGAGATGAAGTCCTGGAATGGTTTATGTAGATGCTGTGGCATTATTGTGCTATTTTCACTCAACGAGGAGTCTAGGTCGCACGCAATCTTCTGAAACATAAGCGTTGCTTCTTGATTTCTGGTATCGGCAGCGGATGAAGTATTCATGAGTAGTCCTAGGATTGACTTATTTCCAGTAGTGGGTTTAGGGGAGAGAGGGTGTGTAAGGGGAGGGGGCTTTGGGTAAACTGTTGCGGTGGAGGAATTAATTGTGAACGGGAAGTTGGTATCAAATTTTTTATTTACTTACGCATTTAACGTCCACAGCAACAATCTTCCAACTGTTACCTAATGCCTCTCTAGGGGCGTAGGACGCGCTATCGAGGCTAAGCCCGCAGCGAATGTTAGACTTTTATAACTACAAATGAATCTAGTAGGTTAGACCATCCTATGGTCTACCCTTTGCCTTTTCGTAACAATAATGACAACAATTTGTTTTTTTTTAAAAAAAAAATTTTTTTTTTGAAAGAAATTAAGAAATAGAAATAGATAATAAGGTATAATAAGGTCTACTGTCATCCCTCTACTATTCTCCTAAAGGAGGCTGCTCCATCCGCTGACCCGAAAAGCCACTACATCGACTCGCTGGGCGTTCTTCCCGTTTCTTTCTTGTCAATTCTCCTGTTCCAGCGGCAGAAGAAAAAGTGTACTGGGGTTTTTTCCTTCCCACAGGATTATGCCGAGAAGTTTTCGTGATGAAATCTTTCATGATACTCCATGAGATCTCCATGTCCTGACCGGGAGGAGATTAAGCAGTTCAGGACTTTCATGGGTAGCCCCAGCTCATTAGGACACTTTGATGAAGGCCAAGCCTGTATACCCAGATGTTTGTATCTTGTTGGGGCGTGTTGTCCCCACCATATGTCTATATGCTGCTTCTTTCTGGCTGTAGCGATAGTTTTGACCACTTCATATGATGGTGTATCATCCTGTGATGTGACCAAGGCCTTATGGGCGCTAGATTTAGCCAAATAGTCTGCTTCTTCGTTGCCTGGAACCCCCGCATGACTGGGGACCCACTGTTCGTATATGTGTCCGGTAGAAACATGGGCTAGTTTATCGCGCCTACTTCATTCTCGCTGAATATCTCGTATCTCTTGCATTTCCTTCCGACAGGTGAGAGTTTGCCTCCCGTTTACAATCCCAGCTGCTGTCCTGTTGTCGGTGAACACTATGATGCTGGTATCGAATCGTGTGTTTGCTGAATATACACAGGCGGAAATCCCTTATCGAATGGATATTATTTCAGTATCTATAGGCTCGACGTGTCGGTTAATGCCAAAGCTACCGGTTGAAACTTTTTGTCCCGCTTGGTATATTACATATCCCCCTCCAGCTTTACTGTCTGATGTCCGTGAGCCGTCCACAAAGAGATGGATTTCATTTTCTAGTCGGGGTGAAGTTAGATTTAATCTTGAATTTCATTATGTCGAGGCTGGCATTTTTTGAATCTTCGGAGGTTGGCAGAATTTTAGCCATTCTAGTGAGACGCGTTACTTCGTTCCCAAGTACTCTTTTCTTTAGTGGGTGTCTATCATCTAATTTTGTATGCGTAGTGCCTGTTATAGTCGAATTTCTTTAAGTAGTAGAAGTACTGGAGGAACTCCGGCCTCCCGGTGTCGTATATGCAGTGGGGTAGTTTTATGCACTGGAAGTGTTGTTCTTAGGCCTAGTTTGACGATTTTGGAGAGGAGCGCAATGTGAGGACCACTTCGGTGTTTCATCTCGCTGTATTTCTCCTTGGCCCAAGAAATGACAGTATCTCCCAGCCACCAAGCTTCAGCCCCGAAGGCTGTAGAAATGACACATAATTTGATTTCTTGTCTGAATAGGTCTGAGCGAGACCCCCGCTGTGCATTATTGGGTCGTCTGAGATGGGCTGCTACCGCTGACGCTTTCGCTGACCACTTTCTGACGTGGGACGGAAAGGAAAGTTTCCTATCCAGGCAAACACCCAGCCATCTTGTTTCTTGATTAGGGATGATATACCAATCTTCATGTCGGATAGAGGGATAATTTTTGGGTTTGAGAGCTTGAGTAAAAAGTTGCAGGTCGATTTCGTCAGGATCAAATGTGATAGCATTCTGTTTGCCCCATTCTACTATCGTTTCCTGGTCTTTTTGAAGTATTCCAGCGCATTGTACTAGTGTTTTTCCGGTTCTGAGAAAGGCAATGTCGTCTACATACCTGAATATAACCTTCGGGTTACTCAGCTTCAGTAGAAGCTCAATGTAAAGCATGAAGAGAATGGGCGATACAGGTGAACCCTGAGGGAGGCCACACGTAAGAGGTGAGTCTTGAGTAAGTAGCTCTCCGATCAGGATTCGAGCTGATCTGTTATTCATGAAAGAATCCACCCATCTTATTAGCCAGAATGGCCATCTTTGTTCGAATAACCTTTGTTTAAGTCAACCTGGAAAGACCATGTCAAATGCCCTTTTAACATCCACCTTTAATTAAGATGCCAGATTCTCCTTAGAGCGAGCTGTTTTGATGTCATGTATAAGACATCCCACGAGGTCAGTGGAAGACCGTTTTGGGAGTGCCCCAAATTGCTGTCTGCTGAGAATCTTTTGTGTGATAGCTGCGTGACTAATCCTTCTTGCTAGTAATCTTTCTAGTCCTTTTCCTAGGTATGACAACAGCGCAATAGGGCGCCATGACTTCGGGGAGTTAAGGTCTCTTTTATTAGGTTTCGGAAGAAATACTACTTCTGCTATACGAAAGAAGCTGGGATGATGACCCCGTCTCAGGCACTGGCGAAATAATAGGAGAAATGCGTCTATAATACTTTCCCAGCATACTCGCAGAGTTTCTGTCGTAATTCTATCGATAACTGGTGCCGTGTTACCCGAATTCAGTATGGAGTACTCTACTTCTGTCATTTCCACCGTCTCTTGGACTTTCAATTTCGCCTAGTGACCGATTGGATCTAGCTGCAGATTAGTATCCTCGTCCGCGGATCTCCGTTTAAGTAGAGCGCATCTCAAAGCTGAAGCCTTAGAATCAGCATCTGTACAAACGAATCCATCATATTTTACAGGAAGGGTTGCATATGCCCCTTTGGATTTTAGCCATCCAGTGATTTTAAATATACCTTTCGGGCTATTAGCATTTTGAGCTGGTTCATCCATAAAGCCCTCTTCGTAGCTCTTGTAGCTTTGTGTAGTTCCCTTTTCTCAGCTGTGGCGTCGCCAAGTCTTCTGGCCCGCCGGAAAGCATCTGCCTTCTCTGCGCACTCTTGGTTCCACCATTTGGTTCCTGGTGTGAACTGCTTTTTCTGTGGTAGAAATCTCTGCATGTTCACTTAGATGCTCTGTATTATCTTGTCAGCAAGGATTTCGGGATCTTGGGGTAACAAGTTGCTAGAGGGTAGCGTCTCCTTTACTCCAGCTGCAAATCATGGGACTACTTCAGGATTAAGTTTAATCTTGCCCTCTCGACAGGACCTGGATGCCATACGCATGGTACCACAGAAAGTAAAGTTTCATGATCTGATGATGTATGTAAGTGGTCTTCAATGTTACAATGAGTGCGTGGTGTAATAGTGAACATGAGGTCAAGGGTTCTCCCTCTGCTATGAGTGCTTTTGTCTATCGGTGATGCGAGGGCTAGCGAGCTAGAATATACCCATTTAACTAATTCCTTCGCTTTTCTTGAGCTATGGGCCCGGGAGTCCCATAGGTGGTGTTTATTGTTGAAGTCCCTGGCTACGAGGCAATTTTTAGTTACTCGCCAGCCTTTTATGCAAGAAATAACTGCTCCTCCCTCGATCCCTTGTGGGTGTCTGTAGACATTAAAAATTGTGATTGGTGGAGTGACGCCACTTATGCTGACCCAGCAAATTTCCTTAGTACATGAAGGTCTTATTTGTGAAGCCTGAAGGTTCCGCACTTTCCTGACATACGTTATAACCCTTGTTCTTGCGTCCCACGTATCTGTTGGGCTATATGTTTCAAATTTGGGGTGATACTTTGTAATTTTCTTCTCTAAGTTTGGTAGGATCCAAGGTTCCTGCAGTATAATAATATCGACATATTCTGAGCTTGCCAAGGCTAAGGCGAGGTCGTGGTTGGCCTGCCCACGCGCAACATTTGCTTGAAATATTTTCAAGCATTTCCGTTATCTGTAATTTGACCTGCTTAGCATTAAGTTAAAGCAGAGGGGTTCTCTGGATCTTGTGATGTTGGATTTACCCAAGAGCCAGGCGCGGTGTCCTGCCTGCCTGATTCTTTTTAATTCCGGCTGAGTAAGTTATCTAGTAATACCCCTCCTTGTTGTTAGGCGCGCTGGGCAATATTTCTCGTTTTCTGAGTGAGAGCCTCTGCAGTTGGAGCATTTAGGAGTTGCTAAGCAGGCACTTTGGCCTCTTTCCCCGCATTTTTTACATCTTTGTTCATGGTGACACATTCTGGAGTCGTAGAATCCCCAACATTTAGGACATTGGGATACCTTAAGACATTTAACAATTTTCCGAGGGAGAGAGCTGTTGCAGAAAAGTCTGAAGGGCCGGGTTGGTTGTTTAAAATGTGCTACAGTAGTACCTGTCGTAGCTGGGTTTGCCAGAGACTTTCGAGACCACGATACCTTTGCCGGTGATGTGCCCGTTACTGTCAGTATCTCCTCCTGGGTTAGCTTCTGTCACATCCCATCTCGTCCCAGCTAGAGAGTGTAATTTCCTTGGTACATTGTCTATAACATAAGTATGCCATTCTTCCCCTTTATCTAATATTCCTCCAATAGTTATTGTGATTATCTCTGCTTTGTTAAGCAATTCCTCCGCTTGTTTATCATTATTTGGAACTATAGCAAAGCCTGATTTTACTTTCTGGACTGTTTTAAGCGGGCCATGTTCGAGCCCCAGCTTCTTGGTCAGCGCTGCTTTAACTGCATAAACGTGGTGTGCCCGACTTTCGTGAGCTGTTGGTAGCCGGAGGAATACCTTGTTGTCGGGACTTTGGATGTTTTCTCCGGAGATGATATTTGACGGTTTACAAGGTATACTCGCCGGTGTGGTTCCTATAATTTGTCCCTTCGCAGCCTGAGCGTATGTAGAAGAGATTCCGGGTTGTGCATGTGCTGGTGAGTTTAGAGACTGGCGCTGTGTTTGCTGTCGGTGGCTATTTCCTAAATCTTTTTCGTCCCGAATAAACTGTCGTAGGATCCTTGCGATTGTAGATTCCACATTTTGAGACAGATTCCCAAGACCCATTTGCTTAAGAAGCTCGCTGGCTTCGTCTAATGCTTTGGAGTACTCCCTAGCGATGCTATCTCGTTTGAAATAGTTTCTACGTGTATCGACACACGCCTCTTCAGTTACCTTATAGAGGGCTTTTACTAAGTTGGATGTCGGCTCTAGTCTTTCTTGGGTTGGCGCTTGACTATTCGCGGTCGGTTAGAATGGATCATCAGCAGAGGAGGCTGTTGAAATTCGAGGGGCGTATCTCCAGGTTTCCGTTAACAAATCTTGCCTTTTACAATCTAGGTGTGTTGGGAATTAGAGGTGGCGAAGGGGAAAGCGACGCACGCGTCGGCGTCGGCGTCGTGGGTGACGACATGTCGATTTCAACATCAATACACGCCGTAGCTAAAGTGAACAGCCCGGAGCGTGGGAGTAAGTGATTATTATTCTAGTGAATATGTAAATAACGATGTCGATTGAGAGATGTCTGTGTTAGGGTATTACCGAAGTTGATAACATAGTCTTGATTGGAGTTAATTTTTGAGTGACGCACAGCACGACAGGCAAGTATTTTTAAGGATCGCACAAAATGTCGCGGGACGGGTTTCAGGTTAAGACAGGTCAGGTCATGGTATGGACATAACAGTGGTGTGCGATAGGAAAAGAAGGGCTATGTACATGAAAATCTATACTCTCATACAAGGATCTGTATTGTGAAAGTCAAATAGAGATTACCAGGGTCTTACAAAGTCTTTTAGCCTACAGGCTATCAGGGTCAATTAGTTTTACTTGCATAATGACCTATATTTCCATAATTGCAGGGTATTGAACCAATCAACTACGCACTAATACTAAAAGTGGCACATTGCATAAACCTTACCATAAATCTCGATGCCAACCCTCTCCGTTCCCCTCAAGTAGGCAAAAATCCCCATTTCCACTATCCCACAATTTGTTCACAATATTCCANTCTCACCTGATTTAAACCCCATCGAGTCGCAGTGGAATACGATGAAGGACTACATTGCGATAAAATGTCGGGAAGACATTAGTGAGAGTCGGCACGGACGGCGGAGACAAGTTCCTTTGAGAAGGTTAACTGAGATGATTCGAGAAGCTGGGAGTCAATTAAGCCAGAAGAACTATCCAGGCTGATTGAAAGCATGCCGAGGAGATGCGAAGCTGTGATAAAGGCGGGTGGGGGTCATATCAGGTACTAGTGATCAGTCTTACAGTAATAATTTCTTTTACACATCAGATTAACATAAATGTATGGTGCTAAATGAAATTCTATTAGTATAATTATACATAATGAAAAATTGTTGAGCAATGTTTCCAGTAACGTGAAATTGAAATTCAATTAAGAAGTAAAACTAATTCCATAGGTTTTGTCTCCCCATACAAATTTAAGGTTTTTAGTGCGTACTAGTGTGAGATAGTATGAAGCCAGAGCTCAAATAGGTAAAGCTCTTTTTTTCTCTCAGCTTAAATCCCTGCCTATAATATGCAAGTAAAACTAATTGACCCTGATAGCCTGTACACTAAGCATGGGTAATCCGATGTCCCTGTCATAGTCTATATTTGAGCTATTTTCAAGGGTATCCCTACTAGCCTTTACCCTCCCTTGGAAATTAAGGCGTCTCCACACTCCTTGTAACATGCGGAGTTTTCCCCTCTTCCCCTCCAACAATTTCCCCTCCAAAGTTATCAAAACCATTGAAGAACCTAAGTTTTCTTGCCAGAAGTTTGATTCCCCGTTTACTTACAGATGTCAAGACCAAATCTATAATCACAATTTTACATATTTATGTGATACAATATGATGCCTCGCTCAACCCCTCGTCGCTCTCTACTGACCAAAGATCAATGCCTACAAGTAAGAATTAGCCCGAAAAAATTTACACTTTGCTGATTATTCAGTAGTTATCTACACTTTGTGAAGGTGGTAAAACTAGACAAGAGATCGCACACTAACTCAGTCTTAACCCAAGACAAGTTACCGATGTCATCAAACGAGCAGAAAGAATGCCTCCAAATCCATCAGATTGACGATCAAATTTTACCAGCGATCAAATCGATTAATTAAAGGAGTTGGTTCACTCGTGCTGTAAAACACTTCAAATGACGTTTTTGGAATTTGCAAACGGCCCCTTCAAGGAATGGGGTGTTAGCGAGCACGTCATTAAAAAAGAACTCAAAAAGTGAGGATACTCTCGATGTAAAACTTTTTCAAAAACCTTGGTTGACAGAGATAAGAAATAAATGGAAACAGCAGGCAGAGGATCATCGTTTCTGGTCCGTTGAAAAAACTTGACAGCATGCCGGATGGTTTGCGAATATCTTTGTTACTAGACCGGTTAAGCTGATCATATCCTTCAGAAAAGCGTTCTCGAGCTAATCAAGTTATGTAGAATAAGGAAGGACTGAACCGTAATTGTACGATTGATAAATTCCGAAAACGAAATGGTTAGATGTTTAGGGGTAGTTTTTTAGAATCTGAAAAGGGTCAACGCTGTTTATAAAGAAGAGTTTGGGACTATCGATTCGGAGAAGTAATGCAAGAGATTAGTCCCCTGGATAGCTGATGAGTATGGTAGGAGATCTGGGAACTTATTAATGCAGGATAATTATTCTCCACATTCTTTTGATACGACGATCACGGAGCTTCGTGCGAGAGGTATTTCCTTTATTAAATGGGCAACCTGTTGTCCGGACCTAAATCCGATAGAATCTGTCTGGAATAAATTGAAGTAGTTTATCCAGGACAAATATTCGGATTTGGGTGAAGGAAAGCAGCGGTCAGCCCGTGACATTCGCGAGATTGATGAAGAGGCTGTCACAGTTTAGGTACTAGTGCTGAGCTACTAAGTATATAAAGGTAGTTAATAATTTATCTATGGTTCTATCTAGACATGAGCGGAAGGTGCACTTTATACTACAAATTAATGTCTACATGATT
>JAHYSP010004377.1:0-13883 GCA_019455505.1 Pleochaeta shiraiana
GGGGGGGATATTTTGTGATGAACTAGACGGGGGCATTTTCATTGAGGTTACTAGTATTGTCATCCGAGCTAAATATTTGTCCGACTGGTCTGTGCACATGTAAGATTCTTCCGGTGACTCACGTGATGAAAAACTGTGAATCTTTTTCTGAGATAAAGTAGATTTACTGAGACTGAGTTGTTATGAGGCCTGTTTACAATTTCAGTTCAATTTTAAGTGTTGTAAAAATAAAGAAGCTTTATACTGACCAGGAATCCAAGCCTCTTTAAACTCATTTTAACATGAGAAGATCTAAAAGTAATACTGATCGATCTTATCAAACATCAGTGCTTAAAGCTATTACGGAATCGCCAAGAATCGTTATGCTGCAACAAGGTCAGTAGAGTCATAATCGCAGTAAGCGAAAGAAGTTTCGTTGATTTCACAAGAATAATATGCTCGAATCCGTATTAGTCAATGTCGCTGTGTTGCAACGTGCCCCACAAGGCTAGCAATCCAGATTGATGAAAACGTGTTTGCACGCATTCGGTTGACAGAATCTTGCATTTACTATACAAAAACATGGTTTCACGACTCTAAAACCAGCTACAACCAAACCTATCATAATGAAGTTTCTAACTTCATTGTCCGAAGGTCCTGCAAAGACCGCATTCTATATTATATGACTAATCTTGCCCGATATTGAAGCTTTAACTCAATGTATGGAGGGCAAGGAACTCAGTGATCAGGCAACATATCATCCCTCGTCAATGTCAATACAACCATTTTGATAATGTGGATGTGGAAAGAAAATCTTCACCAATCAAAAATGACTTGGACACCCATTTTACCTTTAATAAAAAAAAAAGTACGCGATGGCATAAAATTTTATGAATGCTAGCAACAGTTAAAAATGAACTGTGATGATGTGGAATATATCTTTATTTAATTTAAACATCTAGAGCTAGTTCATGTGTGAATTTCTGGCGCGGAACTATTACTGGGCTTCAGATAGTAAGTGACCCTTTAATTTCTTGTGATGCATACACATCTTAGCTTAAAGCAAGAATTCATAAAAACAGCAAAAATTCAATGAAAATTCTCACGGATATAAGTATGTATCATTTTGTTTGGATATCACTTACGCTGGTTTTCTATAAATTTGACATGGGTGAAATGAATTCGAATACATGAAACAGATTCTTAATGATGAGCGCTGTCTTGCGCTCTATGAAAAATCTCAAACCATTATGTGTACAAGAAATTTTTATGGGTTCGTAAGTTATCATTTTCAGAGCTTGATCCGCTCGATTCCATCCAAACGGCCGAATATTATGGGGTATGCTCGGTTTAGTCTTGGCCAAGGCGGTCAGTATTTTTTGGGGATTTTTTTAATATTCTGATTCATGCTCAGATATTTTGTTTGATTCAACAACATATCAATAAACCAGAAAATCTATTACAGCCAGGTTGGCTATGAGCTATTTGTCGGATCTCGCCGTCCACAGAAACCACGTGAGCGTGTCGATTAGTTCCTAGCATAACCTTACATTCAATTTGCAACATAAATAAATTTAGTGTGCTTTGAAAGATGTAAATGGTTCAGAAAGTTACTACGCAGCTTATCTTGTAGGGAACCAGCTTCAGTTGCTAGATCAATATGATAAGAACAGAGAGGAAAGAACTGACTAGAGCGAAAATATTTCATTGCAAAAGTATGATCATACTTTACTCTCAGCTCAAGCTACAATATGACGGAGGAAAACTGATCAGTATTTACATGTGTAAACTTAATACTCAATGATAATACAAGTTTGTCATGACGTTCCATTACAGGATAAGAGCGCAAATTCAATAAACATTTAAATTTTAATATTTTTTACAGAGCTTGCGTCAAACAAAAATGTATGCAATAATCAATAACAATTATATCCACCTAACGTGCATTAACTTACGGCTATAAACAACAATTTTCATGTTAAAAAACAGTACATTCAAATGCGAAGGATCAAAGATATGTACGCTGGTTCGTTTCATGAAGGTATTATTTACTTCTGGTTTCTACCACAATTTAAAGAAGCCAAAGATGATGTCCTTAAACTACTTTTGTCTCGTTCTGGAGGCTCTTGGAGTTGCGTTTGACGGCCACATGTGAAACTTCATAACGGGAGTTCGAATTATTAAGCCAAGAAAGGGCTTGTGCATCGCACTATTTACAAATTGTACCAGGGATTTCTCGATTTGGATGGGATAATGATTAAGTATAAATTTACTTCTTCTAAATAAGTTTAGAGGAGCATTTGAAAGATTCTTCAGTTGGAAATTCTCTAACGTCGAATTTCTTGCAGTAAGGTTGAATTGCATCGCCCTGACAACACAATCTATGTATAAATTCGCAAATAGAAGTTGAAGGCTTTCTGCAAAATCCAGGCAAACCGGAATCCTGCTCATTCAACTAAAACACATCTTTACTTCCAGTAATGCTATTCCAACAGATAACATAAATTAACGTTTCTTAGCTAATCTAGATTGGGATACGATGTAATTTAACAATTTAGAGGCAGAAAAGGAAGTTCGAAAATCCTAACACCGTTCTAGTATCTTATTTAGATGCTGTGGAAAATTAGGGCAAAAAGAAATCAACTATCTTACTCTTGTTACCCATACGAAACGTCCCAAAACACAAATTTCGAACAAAAAATAAAAATAAAATTGGTTCAGCTAGAAAAAATTTGGACGCTTTTTTTTTTTTAATCCCAAGTAAAACCTTTTCCGATTGCCACTTTTTTCATTTATCTGTTCTTTATCTAATTATTTTGCTATCTTGAATCCTTTAATTTCGCTAGAATTTTCTCCTAATTTCTAAATCTAAGAAATTACCATACAGTCTGTCCTGTAATATCCATACCTTTCACCTCATAATTAAAACAACCATTGAATAACAAAACATTTTTAAACGATAAAACACTTCAAGCCAAAATCATTATTAACTCAGGTGCTTCCATCTATTTAATTGATGAATCTTGTATAAATCAGTACAAACTTATTCCTCCGAAAAAAACTATCCAGAGACAGTCCAAGTTATTGATAAGAGGAAAAAAAAAAAAACTATCCGGTCATATAACTCTCCTAACAGACCTGCTAAATGAAATCGGTGGTCACATAGAGAAAGACAACTTTTCTAAGTAATCGAATTTATCGTTTTCATTTCATCGTTGGCAAAATCATGAATGTCATAACACTACCCTGACATCAAATGAAGCAGTAATCAACTGAGATTTTCTTCTTAATTTTACTGCCATAAACCTCAAATTCGTATTACGGATTTGAAAATGTGAATATCACCGGATCCGAACCCCTCTAGATCAAAATATCAACTTCTTTCATGATTCCCACCAAATTCAATGTTTCTATGTATTCAGTTATCAATTTACATTTTAGTTTGATTTCTTTTCTTTTTTTTTTTCCGTCACATTTTCGGTTGATCTTTTGAAAAAAAAAAAAAACATTATTTGAAGTTTTTCAGTTTCATATCGCAGTTAACGTTCTTTATGAAATCTTTATTTTATGAAGGTACTAAGGGTATGAAACAATGTACGTAAGAACTATGATGATTATTTGAATTTTGGAATTTCATCTTAGAAATTCTATTAACAATCCTCTTTTTGTTATCTTCACGTTCATTCAATAGTTATACCCGATTTCTTCGTATAATCCTTGATCCCCCTTGTTACACATCTATTTTCTAACCATTTGGTCAATATTCTGTTATATCAGTCAAAGCTTAGCCTTTACTACCTGCGAACTTTGTTCATCTGATCAAAAGTCTTAATAATATTCTTCCTTGATCTCACTAATTTTGCCATTCCTATCATTTACTTCTTGAACTCAGTCATTTCACTCCACTAAAACTCATTTAATTTTAAATACTTCACAAGTGTCAATATCAGTATTATTAAGCTACTTGAGATATACTGTTCCTAAAATATTACCGGTTACAATTGGAATAATTTGTGTTTCAAGAAAAACATTTTGGAATAACTAGACAAGACTCGTAAGTCTGAAAAAGTGGAACTAGAAGATAGAAGATTTAACAAAACTTATCACAAGTCAGCTCCATCAGTTTCTTCTCATTTTTACGTCAAAACGGACTGATAAAGAAGTTTCTTCACATAAGATACATTGACCACGAAATTTCTATTGATAAGATTAAGAAGCTTGTACTAGGGTTATTATTTCCCATCTCAAACGCTAAACTAGAAGCTCTTTGGTTATACCGATGCGAAAACCTTTAGAAATGACTCATTAAGCTCTCAATTTGGTCATTTTATTGATTTATCACAGGCAACATACAGCCTGCCTCTGATTAGGCACCAGCCAAATGAGTTTTCAATAACTTGAAATATTAAAAATCATTAAGATGAGACTTGGCCAGACTAGGCCAAGATAGTTTCACTCAAGAGCCGATTGGCATATTTAGCTGAAACTGAACTTCAATCGCTTCTTTTTTCTCTGATATATGATTGGGTAAGTTTGCTTACCTGAGATTGATTGTTTACAAATTATTTGTTTGCAAATGAAGTTATCATCAGCCATGCAGATTTAGTTTAAACAACCGTTCTTCTCGCCATCATTTCTTCTTCACTTGAAGCTTTTCTCGTATATTGTAATATAGCGCTGAGTATTTTGCGAAATACCAATTTACTTAAAGATGATCACACCTGCCCTTTTTGTCCTAAAGCTAGCGGACAGATTCTGTTACTATGCCGGCTATTGGGTACTAAACGTTATATGCCTAAGTACCTCTAGATCTTACCACGTATTGAAGAGTTGCTGCACAAGCTCCTAAAGCCTTGTAAATTCAATGTCCTCGAATTTGAAAGGGTCATACAACCAAATCCGAATCAATTAGGGAGGTGAGCCGAATACCACCTTTCAGATCCGAAATAGTCCATATCAATATAAAGTTATACCATTCAGTCAAGTAAGTGTACCAGCAAAATTTCAGCATTTTCTCAATTATGCTCCACGAACTATTTCTAGACATATTTGTGATCTTTTTAGTTAGATGATATTCTGATTCATTATTAGACCCTAAAATATCAAGAGAGTCAAGTTCGATAGTTTGTTTTAAAGACTTTGATATTACAACTTATTTAAGTAATTAGTATTAATTAACAAAACTACTCATTTTACGACATTGTAATCTAATAGCGGGAAAAAAAAAATAAAAAATAAAAAATAAAAAGTGCTGGAAACTGAATCCTTAGATAAAGTAATTTCTGCTGAATTGTTTCGATACCATTTTTAATTTAAATTCTGTCAAAAACTACATCCTATAGCTTATTTCTCACGGGAGAATATCTAACCCAGATGTAAATTATACTTATTTATTTTTTTATTATTTTTATTTTTATTTTTATATATATATTTTTTTTTTGATATAAATGGCTTCTTGCTATTATAGAAAGTCTGAAGGAATATCGATAGCACGTTTGAAATCTTTACTGATCAGTTCTAGCGATCATAGACGACCTAAATATAACTGCTTTGACAGCGAAAAGAATTCTCAATTTAAGGAAACTCAGGAAAAGGTTCTGTAAGTTGTCGAACTAGATTTAATTCTTGAAAACTGGCCAGGAATTGAAAAATTGAAGAGCTGATGAATTAACATGTAGATCAGAGGACAACCTCAAGAGAGATTTTCTAATACAACACATAACCTTGTAATTTCTTCAGTTAATATTTCAATATTTCAATATTAAATATGTCATCGACAATAAAACATTCATCTTGGGAATATTCCATGTACCGGAACAGGTACTTACCATGATTATCTCAAGTTAGAATGTTTACCCTACCGTAGCACATCCGGTCATGACTCAAGACATATAAAGTAATCTCTCGACATATTTCAAGGCCGAAATTAATGATTACTCTAGACGAAATATCAGTACTCGTGTAGTTATGATACTTGTTCTCAAATAAAGCCAGTTAGAGATGAGCCCAATGGGTATCTTAATCCCCTAGAAATTACACAACATTGTTAAAAATAAATTTCCATAGATTTCCTAATTTTATGTTTTTTTGCCCCCCCGAGATTTGAAGAACTGCTGGTAGTGATGGACAGTCTTAACAAAATGTTTCATTTTACATTCACAGCAACCAACTACCTTCTTAACTTCAGATCTGATTATCCTAATCGTGGATAACATTTTTGAATTATCTAGCATACCTACTAGAATCAGCTGTTTCAGATCATGACTTAGTTTTAAGTTCCAATTTAGCACGTCAAATAACTTCTTTCCTAGCAATTTACCTTTGCTTTAGCAGCAGCTTCTATCCTCAAACTGACGGACAAATGAAGCTCATCAACTCACTGCTTTAACAATCTCTTCGAGGGTATTGGATTTATCGACAAGATAAATTTTATGATTATATCTCTCCGAAGCCAAGTTTTCTCATTTTAAGTAACTCATTGTTATCCTCTTCAAAAGTTTCTTCTTCTTTTTTTTCTTTAAATCCAAACTCCTGCTTTGAGCACCGTTTCTAAATATTTTCTCGAGCTAACCAAACTCTGAAAATCATCGAAATGTAAAAATAAAAATAAAATAAAATCCAGAAAACCTCTTTGAAAAATCTATGATATCTTTAAGGTGTAAATTGGTTATAGTAAAAATATTATACTTGAGTGGATCAAAACACTACATGAGATTTATCATGTTTAAAAGTTAGTAGTTTGGATTACAAATCAGATACCCGAGAAGATGTGAGATTATAACAAACTAAACCAGCCGGTTGGGCTTCGGAGATACTATCGGTCTACACACCAAGGAATTTTATTGTATTAAATAAATTCTTGGAATGATTTTTTAAATATCTGTGAATCATCAGCTTCTCTTTTACCTCTACTTTACTAAAACTGTGACACCAGGCTCAGAGAAAACGGTCCAGGATGTAATTAAGTCAAAAGATTCCATGAGTAGAATTAAATTTAAATGTGTTTAAAGGCTATTACTGATTGTAAAAGCCGAATATAATCAGTATTATTGCTAAGGGGGAGTAGGTCCTCACGTCCTATTTAGTAATAAGATATCCAACTTCAAGAATAGAGAATCAGAATCTAGTAAACTGTGAACATGCAGGATTAATTTAATAAAAAGCTCGCAAAATTAAGAAATTAGGTATTGAGAACTTTCGATTCATTCATGGTTGGACTTCGATTCTTCGAAAACGCAATCGACAATTTGTATTTATGCGCATGTAATGTAAAATCATCTTAGAATTCTCTATCGTCAATAATTGGATGAATAGTCAAGATCACTGAGTTTCTGACTTCATATTAAGCCTGGAGTATATTGAAAATGAGGATTGATTACACCTTGAATTTTGCTTGAACTGAATCCTTTGAAAGTTTCTCATATCTATAGTTTATTATCATTTTGTCTCTTCTCATTAGTTTTTTATTTTTCCCTTTTTCACCTCTTATTGTTAATCTCTACGAGCTGAGATCCAGGGAATTCAAGAGGTTTTTTTTCTTCCAAAACAGTATTTTCATTATTCTCTGATATTTTGCTAACACATTGAGATTGTCAATAAAAGTAAGTATTATTGGCTGCTATTTTCGTAGCGCTAGGACCCCTTAGCGCCTAGGTTACTTTCGAGGACCTGTGCACTCCGATCTGATATGGATACTTTAATTGGATATTATTGCATGATCAATAAGATTAATCACCAACGCCTTTGGAACAGACGTATTAGTTAACACACTGAAGTCATTGATTATGGTTATTATCCTTGTTCGCAATTTTGTTTTGCTGGTCTTTTTATAGGAACGTGGATTATCTATTTTGTGAGTTGCTATTTTTGATGAGATGTTATTTTAGGGCAACAGTGAGTATTTTTGGGAGGAGATGAAGTTAACTGAAAGATGTATATAATCAGAGCTTATCTTTAGATCAATGATACAGATCGATTTCCTCTGAGCTATCAATTCCTTGAATATGTTTGACCTGCCACAGGACAGGTTCTCTATTTTACTGACAGAGATAAAATATTACTCATATATTTTTCACTTTTTAACTTAGAGATGAGAGCTCTGTGATATGATGGGTTTTATGTATGAATCCAGCTATTGGAACCTTCATTGACTTAAATTTTGTATTGTACAGCTTAGCTGAAAGAAAACAGAATTCTGCAGTTAAAAGTCAGGTAAAGCTTGTAGTGTGAAATAATTAAGTGTTTACCGTGATAACTTTGATCAACCAATGTTTACTTCTAGTATAGCTGTAAGAACGACGTCTGATTCTTCATATGAGACGAGAACTTTTAATATCAAATTCCCATTTCTAATTAGTATAGAAGAAGATTAATCAAATCCATTGTAAATCTTCAATAACTCCTTAATTTTCCCTAAACCAAACAAGATTAACTCGATAACTTAAAACAACTTCAGAATATATGAAATTTTTTAAATTCTATCATTTTTTAAATTGAATCCGTATTAACTATTCAGATCAGATATGTGCAAGCTGTTTCTTCACAATATAATATGAAAAGGGTCTGAATGTGAACTGAACACTTTTTTCAATTTAGTTTGATTCGATTGAGGCCAATTGATTTTTGATTTAAAAATTCTGTAATGTAAATTTAGTCAAAAAAGAAAAAAAATGAATTTCGAATGACAATTAGGTTTTCTTTGATAAATTTTCTCATCAAAGCATATTACGGTCTCTAGAAATGATCTATAAAATTTGGATTCATACGTTGGACTTTGTTATTTTATCGTCCTTATGGAGTCTAAGACTATCAAGGACAAGAGATCATGAATACTTGATTTAGACTAAATGGACACTCACACCCAAACAGCATTTGCGAATACCACTACGAGAAATGAAGTTGCCTTCTATTCTTCTCGTCCGTGAATATCCACCAAAGGGAAAATTCTCAAGAAATCTTTGGTTGTTCAAGTGTACCTCAATCAACGTATACATTTCACTTCCTAAGAAGGTAGGGTCTACTGGATTCGAACCAGTGGTCTTCCGTCTTAAGTTGAGCAGGTGTCAAGGCTACCCAAATTCTACTTAGAAGGCCAGCCCGGATGGCATACCACTACACCATCCGACCCAAGTTGAACATTTAATTAGTTACTTCTGGCATTTAGATGACTACGAAGAAGGTTAATCTATAACTTTCATGGGTGTAGTTAAGTATGTAGTATTGTTCATGGATTGAATTATCTAGCTACTAGCTTTTATGTCAGAGAAGGTTAATTACGTTTGCTGTCTTTCCTGAAAGTATTAAACATTTTGTACGTAAGTTTTGCTGAAATTATTAGATCAATAATTTAAAATGTTGAAGTGATCATAATTTATCGCTACTCTTTTCCAAGTTAGTACATAAATTGTACTTTGGTTTTTAATGAGGGCGGTAACAAAAGTGGAATGGCCATAAACCTAGAATAGTATGAAAAGTGGATGAAACTACTCGACAGAAGAATACTGACCCTAGCAAAACTCGGCTACCAAATAGATTTAGGCTAAGAACTGGTGATTGAATGCATTCTTCCAGAACAAGTAAACTGGATATCTGTTCTACAACTTTGTAGCTACGATTGGAAAATCGAACAAAACAGATATGGCATCACCTCGATCATACAGACCCATTGCACTCCTCTCCGTAATTGGGAAAGGTCTTGAAAGGCTCGTAGCAAAAAGGATGTCATAGATAGCAATACAATACAAAATACTCGCCTGTCAGCAATTTGGAACACTGCCCAAACACTCAAGTGTAGATCTAACCACCTGCCTCACTAATGATGTTGAGATTGCGCCAGCTAAGGGTCTGAGCGCCATCATGGCTACGCTCGATGTTAAAGGGGCATTCGACGTTGTACTCCAGGATCGGCTCGTTTAACGAATGAGAGAGCAAGGTTGGCCAGTGCAGCTCTGCAACTGGATAGCATCATTTGCTACAGAACGTAAAGTCTGCATACGCGTGGATGGTGTAATCGGCGAACCTATAGCGATTAATTATGGGCTCTCTCAAGGCTCACCAGTTTCAACTATTCTTTTCATGCTCTACATTGCCCCCCTGTCCAGACTTCCTGCCCTGAAGAAAGCTTTTGGATATGCCGAGGATGTCGTGGTTCTTGAAACTTTGCCTACATTAGATGTGAATTCTAGTAAGTTGGGATTGGCCATTAATCAGGCACTGTCCTGGGGCTCAACAAAAGGCATTACATTTGATGCTCAAAAGTCTGGACTCCTACATTTTTCCCGCAAACACAAAGAAAAGAACTTGCGACCACCTGTGCTAACAAACAGCTTCACTATCACAGAGTATCCTCAGATACCATTACTCAAATGGCTTGAAGTACACTTTGATAGAAAGATTTCTTTCAAATTCCACGCACAAATAAAAGTAGCAAAAGCCCTTAAATTTGCAAATGCACTGCACTTCCTAGGGAATATGGTCAGAGGGGCCTCGACAGGTCTTTCAATACAGGCAGCTTCTGCAGGTGTCTTACCCATCGCCCACTTTGGAGCTGAAACTTGGTGGCCAGGTAAGTCCCGAGCCATTAATGGAAGAGTAATCTGCAACAGGGTCTGCTCTTATCTCGGAAAATTGGTGAAAGTTTACACTGCCACTGTAAGAGCAATCCCCCCAGTCTACCGGACAACTTCAATTGCAGCCATACTAAGGGAGACGGGTCGTAATTCTGCGGAGTTTGCACTTGATGACATATCCAGAAGAGCCGCTATCCGTACTCATAGACTGGACCCCCGACACCCTATATTCAAGCGAGGACAGAAGACACTTAATGGTATTGCTTTGACGCGATTCGCCCGCACATGCAGAAATATTCCTGCCTCCAAAAATAACAATCCCCTGCTCAGCCCTCCATGGGAGACAGTTGAATCCAGGCAGAATTCTCTGGTCCGTATTTGCGAGCCTACGGGAAGCAAGGAATTCCATGCGATTATGTTTCGAACCTTTCTCAGCACCCTCTAGAAGAGTGACATTCAGGTATAGTCGGACGGCTCAAAACTAACTGATGGCATCGCAGGCGGTGGATATGTTTTTTACCAAATCTGAATCCGAGTTTGTGCGAAATCTTTCTCTCTCGGAAAACATAAGGAGTCATATGATGCAGAAATACGTGCAGCACAACAAGGAATTAATGCAGCCGTAGCCCTACATTCAGCCCGATTTTCTAACAACTTGTGGATTTTTATAGATAATGAAAAAGTCGCTAGGAAGATCTTAAAATACACCCCTACCACCTCTTCTCAGTAAGCCTTTCTAGAGGCTCTGGTAGCGCCAAAGATCTGGAAAACACGAGCACGACTACCCCACACCTCCGAGGGCTAAATAAATGTACGTTGGGTTCTGAGTCACGCCGGTATCGAAGGCAATGAACTTACAAATCTCGAAGTAAAGAAGAGAGCTGCAATGCCCATCTCGAACCCGGCTGAATACTTTTCTTCCGCCTTGGGGAAGTGGAATAGAGAAAAGATCAAGCTAGCTAGAGACAATTGGTGGCAAACATAACGCCCGCCTACGTAAACACAACTCGAGATCGGAAACGCGCCTAGTTTCCCCAAAGAGCTCCTTCTAAGCCGCAAAGACTTGGATCGGGTGGTCGCAGCCATGACGGGCCATGGAGACTTCGCCGCATGCCACATCCGCTTTAAACATAAAGATGCTACACTGAACTGCCTCTGCGTGTGACGGCTTGTTATCCGATGAAGTCCTGTAGTCTGTACTGTTCAGTACAGACGTGTACAAATCTATGATCCGGGAATGTATGTGGGATATTATTGTGCCTTAGGCATCAAGATATAACAGAATATTCTTGTAGACTCTTGCAAGTACCAGTGTGGAACTACAAGATCAATCTATGATACAGCAGAATATTCTAGTAGAATCTCACAATTATCATAGTGCAGTTACGAGATGATCGAGAAGATTCTTAGCTTCTTTTCAGGAATATATATAGCACTTGATTTAGACAATAGATAGTTCTCTCTTTAGATAGAATATAAAGTTCTTACCTTTCTATATACAATTGCTTCTGCTTACATATACGAACCGTGACACTGCGGATCGCTGAAAATCCCTACACACTTTTTCTCCTGTCGAATTTTCCGTCGCCGTGACGGTCGCCATGCAGGGCCTATTAATACGATGACTTCACATTTACTAGGTACGCCAGAGGGGGCCGTCATACTGAGTAAATGGCTGGACCAGTCTCGATTTTTCGAGGAAATATGTCTCCGATGTATTATGAATATGAGCTGATATGGGTCATTATACTACCTATGGATGGCAGAGGTATGTGCGTGGTGATAACGGATAGATATAATACTAAGTATTTGGTAGAATTTATTATATGGATGATAACTTGTTCGCTTCACTACAATGGAGGAACTATAACTCTTTATATACACTACAAATAAACATAGATCATATTCCATAACATATTAGAATCTTCTATAGTACTGTGTGTAAACAGTGATGTAGATTCCATAGTAATTCCACAGTATTCCATATAACAATATGGTTAGTATTGTTCCAAGACAAGGAAGTAGTAACATTATTGGTCATGCTTAGTAATAGCACTTCCCTTGAATATCTATACCCAAACTGCCTAGTCACAACACGATGAGGTTAACCTTACTTTCTTACTGTTTTGTCAGGATTGGGGGCTCTAGGAAGGGTGGAAGAGCGGGTGAGTGGGACCGAATGATCGTCGATTAGGAGCTTGAGGAGGGCTCAAAAATTATGTTACGTTATGTAAAGTTTTCTTCTGTGCGCAGTTTCATACAACGCGGTACAGCAATGTAATTTAGACTGGGATAAACGTCAGAAATTCTAGGGCTTCGGCCCTAGCGTCCTATGCACTGGCCGGGATGGGTAGTCACATGTCAAGATGACCAATGGCTACCACTTAGACGGTAAATAGAATCATCATCATTAATTTTTTTTCTACAACTGGATAAGAACACCAAACTAGTTCGTGATTTGATTATCTGAAGTTAATGGGAACGTGTATAAGTAAGACTGGCTCGCTGACTCTGTAAATTAAAGGATGAACATCGGAAAAAATATCATCATCTCAAGTATCTTCAATATAACCATTATCAATAACTTATTCCGATTCTACACATATCCTGACCAGTTCACCAAAGACATTTCTGCTCTGATTCTTTTGATAAACTTAAGTCTTTAGCTCACCCATCTGATACTCTTATCTTTCTACACTTGGTTACTGACAAGTGTAATTATCTTATCTCTTCACATAACTTTGACAAGTTTTCCTCCCCTTTAATGACCCGAACTAACTGACGTTATATTGTATCGACCCATAATCATAATCAAACAAATCTAATTTAAATTTGACACGTCTCAGTCACATTTAATCACTGTCTCTGTTGGACGTATTCGCGAAGAGAAAGTTGTTACGACTTGAAATTCATTTGTCCTACGGAATAACACATCACGTGATACAACTCAGCCTTAATTGTCCATTTGCTTTGCCTATTTCTTTTAGCGTGGCTCTGCTCGAGTGTACTTAACAAAGTCTCGCCTATCACATCAACGGTTACTTCTCATGTACCACAACTTTGTACTTAAGATTCATGCAACAACTTCGCTAGAACAATCTTTTCAGCATCACGTTTTCTGAAAAAGGTAAAAAAAAATAAAATATTCTTTTACTTTGAGTTTAGTCTAAATACCGCTTATTATTGTATTTAGATTGAGGTTGTGCCTTCATGTTTAAAGGAAAAGAAATACAACTCATATACAGTAGCTTACAATAATGGTCGAATAAATCGCTAGTTTTCCTACCTTTGATCATAGCTTTACAACATGACGTTACGTTCTCCCAAGTAGAGTCT
>JAHYSP010004397.1:0-10896 GCA_019455505.1 Pleochaeta shiraiana
AATAGTAACATAAGTAGTTTCTGATATTCGCTATAAATATAGCGCGTCCTACGCCCCACGGGAGGTAACCAGGTGACTATCGGAAGATAGATTCGCCGCGGACGGTAAATGGTTAAATAAATAAATATAACAAACCATCTACAAATAACACTGATAATCCTACAGTTCGAAAATATATACAAATTAATAATTTGATAAAAAATTTACCGTCAGTGAGGAATGTGGCCTCCAATCGGCGTTTATCATAGCTTGGCACCTCCTTTGGTAGATGTTTGGCTTTCGGACGCGTTGAAGATGTTGAGCTTGACGGATTCATTTTGTAATTATCTTATGAGAGTATAATATACTAACTAGTCAGAGTTCAAAGGCGTTTAAAAATATAAATTGTTAAACAATCGGGGATCTACGCTTTTCTTACAAAGCGGTGAGAAGGAACTATAAATTTATGATCTTCTTCAAACACGCCGTCTAGGTCTACCACTACCTTTGTTATAATTCGACCTTGATACTTGTGTATTGTTATGGCCCAGGACAGAATCAATGGCACTTGCTCTCTTGTCGCTACTACCGCGCCTTAAGCGTCCGTTGCGTCCCAGTTAGAATAGTATATTTGTCTAGTACTACCCACTGAGCCTTTACATTCAAACTCCACGTCAACTCCAACATACTCCTTTTCGATATCTATGCTTTTAGACTTGACAAAGCCTATCACTCTTCTTACGAAACCGTTCACTAGGTTAGTGTCTATGTTTCCTATTAACGTGACCTGAGCTCCTATCTTGAGATCAAGAACAGCCGGAATGGGAAAGTTTCTCAACAGATCAGTTCTTCCCAATTCATGTGACTTAAAACTAAAAACGGAACCATCTAATTTCTCTAATTGGTCGTTGTTCATCTTGTTTACCAGAGATCTTAGGAAGTAGATTTATACGGGCTTCGTATTGCCCTCGACAAACTCTGTAGTAGATAGGCCTTTGAAGTATTTCTCTAGTGCTCTGTCACATTCCCCAGTCCTAATTCTATTCAGATACAATGCGAAAGTGTGATCTTCTTGTCTGTTAGACTGTACCATGGCTATACAGTACATGTTTAGTGACTTCCATACCTCAATTTAAAATGCCTTTTCTATTCTCTCATTAGCACTAGCCGTTCTAGGTCTAATAAGAGGCAAATGTAGGAAATCACTGAAAGTCATTAGTCTTATTCCTCCCATTGGTAAGTGTTGGTTAGATTCTCTGTTTTTAAATCTTCTTGATTGCACTTATAGTCGCGCCAAGACTAATTTTGATGTAAAAATTGATAATCGAATTGAAATTTTATTGAGATTTTCAATCGATCTCTTCAGAATTCTTCTATCTACAAACTGAGAAAATCTATCTACAATGGATCTTACATTTGTTGCCAGAAGGAATCACCTCTAAAGTGTGAGTATGGCATGATTATAACAGAGCCGTCCTTACGTTGTGAGCTTACCTTTGTCGTACGATTCCTTGTCTCGGAATTACTTCTACGGCGTTCTTTTGTCGCGCGTGTTTTTGGCCACAATATATAAACTATGCATTACGCTAAGTTTGGAATAAGCGGAGCTGATCTTATTTTAGCATTAAGTCGTTATTTCTTAGATTCTTTGCTATTTCTGACAAATTGTGCAGGAACACGCAGGAAACAATAGATATCCCATCTATCACTAAGATATCCGTAGATATCCACATATCTCTACTCTTTCCTAATCTAGCGCGTTCCATCGTTACCTCGAGATTATCACTTTCTATTCCAACTCCAGCAAGGTTATGTTTAGTACTACCTCCAACTAGAAACGCGGAGGATCCAGTTGGTGCTGTAACTGAGACACTCATTTTTTGATCTCTTAGTGTTTCTATTAATCTTTTCAAAATATAAGACTTACCACATCCTGCCCTACCAGTGCAGTATATATTTCTAGTTTTGTTAATACACAAATGATATACATGCCTTTTCTCGTCGGTAAATTGCGGTTCCATTGCTCTAGTTGTGATTATGTGATTGTAAGGAGTCAAAGTCATGCTTCACTTCAGAAGGATTGTGATTTTGTTTGGTTACAATCGCAGCTGAGTTGCTGTAGAATGATTAATTTATTAATTTTTAACCAGGATAGATGAGTGTAAATATCAATGAATATTGGTGAGCATATAATTGTAAATAATACACTTATTGTAGAAAACACGCTAATAGTAGGAATATCAATATTGTGTCAATGTGTTGATCCTTGTTAAGGAGGTTGGCCACATCAAAGATTGTGGCTGAGTGATGCAAAGATAGTCATGAAATATCTTGCATTATTGACAATAATTACAGCCCCACTAAAACAGAAATTTCCGTCTCCGGATAATGCTGTCTTAACACCAATTTTTAACAAGCTACACTATGATTATCAAGATATTGTCCTATGTAAACCGATATTCTCCGCCGCGATACTTGATCTCCCCAAATTTTTGTCGACTTCTTCTTTACTAATACATTAGTGTTTTTGACCGCGATTACAAACAGTGCTGCGTCGGAATTGTTGAAATTCGTGTCTCTAATTTCATAAGATCAGCAAGATACTTAATGTCTGAGCGCACGTTTCTTTATGGGTGCTAACCACAGTAACTTAGATGCACTGACATCTTGCTAAGTGTACTATTTTATTTAACAAAAGTAGTATGTTAATTTGTAGATCACAAGAATCTTGATATAGCATCATCTAGTNCATGTGGAAGTAATGAACAACTTCCATATTACGATTTACAGACTCCTTAAGTTCCACTCTGAGTGTTTCCCACAAGTGATATTAATTGAATTTAACAATTCAAGCTTTCCCCAAATGTTTTCATCCGGAATCAAGTACTACTGACAGATGTCTTTATATACAACGATAGCATCTAATGCAGCGTGCTGCTTATCTCGCATACCCCACTCAATTGTACTACTTTTGTTTCCGACAACAATGTTCAACATAGCAAACCTTCCATACCTGCGTTTGAAAGTGGTAATAGAAAACTTAAGATGTAAAGACCTATTCAACTTTATTTACTCATTCAGGGGCTATGAGTTCGGCTCTCAGTTGTCGTATCTGATAACGGAAAGGTTATCACATCGTATTATATATATGTGTTGTGTGATCATGTGTTTCTGATATAATCATGTAGTGTTATGCGATTACCTATGTTTGGTATTTGGTATGCTTGACTTGTTTGATTTGTTTGTACAATTGTGCGTAAGCAAATGTTAATTAAGCGAGCGTATTAAAGGCAAGTAGTTATGTGTCTAGATAGTAGCGAGGAATCATTAAGCGATAGTTTTAGGATATTAATGGTGGACGTTTTCCCACTCATAAAATATTCATAATAAGAACTTACATTATTACACTCTATTCAACNCTAACGTGCAAAAGTATCAAGTGTAATGTCCAACAACCAGAAGAATATCATCCTCGGCACCGGCGTCCCATTCACTGCATGGAAAATGGCTGTTTGATCCAAATTAGGCCGCAAGAACGTTCTTGGTCATGTCTTCTCCAACATGAACCGCATACGCCCTATCATTATGCCCATTGACCTCGAAATTGCTGACCCAACCAACATTAAGTTAGAAAAATTGTCGGCCAAGTACATGAATCATCTAGAGCCGTGGGTTCTTGGAGAGATCGAAGCTAAGAATATAATTACTCAACGATTGTCTCCAGCAATATTTCCCTAATTATGATAATATGTCAGCCAAACAACTTTTCGATACTATTGCAGGAAGTTGGCAAGAAACGGCAACTGCGCCATACGCACTCTCTCTAGAAAAGCTCATGTCAATTAGGTTTGTTACTACAGCTGATGATTATAATGACCGTTTCCTCGCAGCGTTCTAATCTGTTAATAAAGCGGCTGATACAATGAATACTCAGCCGTCTAACAATGGTTACCGTATATGAAGCGGTCAAGCGTTGGCCTTATTTGTAGCAGGTACAGGAGGAATTGAGTGGCTGAGCAACTGGCGGGCGCCCTCTAGCCTACGAGTCTGATAATAAGTATGCTTCATTACAAATATTAATGTCATCTCTCCGATCCGTTGCAGGCAATCGTGTTGAGAAGTCGCATCAGGCTTTCGCTGCAACCATGCCCACAGGTGAGGATCTAGACCCAAACGCCTACTGTACAAGATGTAGACACCGCTACAAGAATAGGTATTGTTTTTTACAACATCCTGAATTAGCACTCGAAAAGAGGAACCGGGATGGGGGTAAGAACAAAGCGAAGAATAAGAGAAAAGTTAAAGCAGTTTCTTGGTCACAAAATCATGGTGATTCTGATAGTGAAACCGACGAAGTATTTATAGCTTCATCACGCATAAATGAAAACAACAAGTCACCAGGAAGACACAAATACTTTAACTCAATATACCGTGTTAATATAGAGTGCCACGCGTTAATAACGTCTTCGTTGGTACTTTATAGTTCCACTGGCATCGTGTGTCCGGAACCGATACTACAGATACTTTTCCATAAGAATGACGTAAACCAAGCAACTAGGGATATCGCCTTCACGACATTTGGGAGTTTCCTCGACGCACTGAGGGAACCTTTGATGATTCTGACACGTATGTGACGGCTGAAAGAGATACAATTTCTACGATAAGACGGTTCATGCGCAGCCTATCATGCCACAATGGTTTCACTTTATGGATAGTTTGACTGGGATGAAGAAAAGGTATGAATTCACCATTTTCGTCAGTGATTGAAAGATGTATTGAATGATCTTTCGTTGGAAAATGTACACCAAGAACCTTCACCAAGTATTCTGCTTTCTCTATCGTGCCAGATAATTAGATATACGCCCGCCCACGGGAGAAGAAGCAGAGTATACCCCGGTCCACTAGCTCAAATTCTCTTACTCCGCTCCCAATTAACACGATGCCATCCACGACATACTTCACAGCTCCATCGAATATACGTTTAGCTCTTAGCTAGGACCCAATAGAACTTGATAACTCAGAAGCAGGAAGAGCTACACGTAAAGCATACCGCTAGGCCAATAATTTAAGCGGATATTGGGGCAAATCTATTCATAAGGCTGCCACATGCCCAACTTAAGCTGCTTGTTCCTCATCCCCTCTCTCTTCCCCAAATCACAAATAATTATCCGAGGTGGAAGCTCCTGCTCATAGCCTGACGTTGTATGAGCCAAAAAACTAGTTGTGCTAGGAGTTACGCGGTATTCCCCAAGCTAGCCTGTAGATCTTTCCCCCGTGTCGCTCCTTCAATAAATATATCCTTACCTAAACTTTCCCCCACCAACTTGGAAAGCTTTGACGTACTGCCGCTTAATGAGCCCATAATCCACAGTTTTGATCTTGGAAACGAACGTCCACTTACTCTTACGGAGATTGTTGAGAGAGATATCGAGTCTTTTACGATGGTCGATTCAGATGTCTCACCATATTTTATCGATGAAACCTTTACACAATAGAACCAACTGATTCTCCGCTTGACAATACGCCCAGAAATAGTGCATGTCGTAGATGGGTGATAGTCAGCCGCAGGCTTGATAACTCATGAAATCGATCCATTACTTACAGTCAGTGATCATTATGAGGCTTTGACCTTACAAGTCATCAAAATTGCTTGGTATGATATCATACTTGTGAAATCATGGTTTTCTACACATGATCCGGAAATTAAATGGAGAATTAATACACTGTCATTCTCCTCTCAATACTGTCTTAGTAATTGTTTCGACCTTACTCATTTAACGCCACTCAATCCTCATATAGTCCTTCTATCACGCCTTCCCAGTCAGCCAGATCATTTCGCTATGTCTCCTACTCATCTCGTTCCTCCCGCTCGTCTTGTTATTCATCCTGCTCGCCTCAATGGGCGTCTTATCGATCTCACCAATAACCTCGGCTTTCTCGCTCCTCCATGTTAACTCTCACGCCCATAGCGCAAGAAAATGATATTTGTCACGATTTAGGAACTGATTGATAAATTTTATGGGACTGCTGCTTGTAAAAACTTTTTGATTTCGATTTAGAATATTTGCGAAGACGGGTCTTTATCGGAACCCAAAAAACCCTAGGATCAGAATGAATCACGTAAACACACATCTCCTCAATTTCACGTGTTCCTATTGGTCTTCTCAACTACTGAGACAAGCAAGCTTCCACCACGTAGATATATCGACCGTGAAATCTCCCTCGATCCTGAAAAAAAAGGCTTTCACTTGAGTCCCTGTGTTACATGTCTAATGCAGAGCTTGGAAAACTGCGCGAATATCTACGGGAGAACTTACAAAAATTTTTATCGAGCAATCTACCTCATCATTTGCATCATCGGTGCTTTTTGTTAAAGAGTCTTGGGGTTACGTCTATGTGTAGATTATGGAGCGCTAAATGCAGCAACGAGGGAAGATGTGTACCCATTACCTTGTATTGATGACTCCCTGCGTCAATTACTTTGAGCTAAAAGATTTACTTGTTTGAATTTGAGGGGAGCCTAAATCAGCTTTTAAAACACGATACGGTCTGTATCAATATAAAGCAATGTCTTTTGGACCCACAAATTCTTCTGCCACGTGCCAAAATTTCATAAATGATGTCTTAGGAGAATTTTTAGATATTTTTTGTTGTTGTCTACCCAGACGATATTTTAATCTACCCAGACAACTTCGAAGAGCATGATGAACATATCCGAAAAGTCCTTTAAAATCCAAGAGAATAATCTATTTTGCATGCCCGAAAAATACGAATTTAATGAAGACACGACTTCCTTACTTGGATTCATAACATCTCCCCGAGGTCTATCAATGGACCCATCCAAAATACAAACCATTGAAAACTGGAAACCTCCTACAACGGTTAGGGGAGCACAACCCTTCTTGGGCCTCGCCAACTTTTACAGAAGGTTTATCCAAAACAACTCAAAACTCGCTGAGCCCTTGTTTGATCTAGCCCTGAAAAACCTTCAATTTGTTTGGTCGTAATCATGCGACAGATCTTTTGAGTTATCGAAGAAGGCGCTCACTTAAGAACCGACACTCAGACATTTTGATACTTCGTTGGATACAGTCATGTAAACCGATGCATCTAAACCTCTAATTTCGGAAGTTCTCAATATCATATTAATCTACTACTACGGAGATTAATTATACCGTGGAAGATAACAAGTTTTTTGCCATTGTGGAGAGTCTTAAAGAATATCGAGATTTCGTTACTTTTGCTTCACCTGTCAGAGTTATTACTGACCATCAGAACTTGACTGTGTTTACAACAAAATGGATACTTAACCGCAGATAAGCCAGGTGGGCTTTGGAACTAGCAGAATTTTATTTTAGCCCTGAATACCGGCCTGGAATTAAAAATTCGACAACAGATGCTCTAACTCGTCGCTTAGAATATTTTGATGGGGAGAAAAAGTGGGAGCATGTAATGACTTAATTATCGCACCCTTAAAAATTACTAGTTGCACGACCCCAGAAAAAATTAGAGATAAATCTTCAACCATCTAGTACTCGAAAAGGGAATTGGAAATATCAGCTCTTATAATGGAATCTACATTGAATAATGAATTCTTTGAAAATCTCGCCTCGGATTCTTTTGCTCAAGAAATCACATTGGTATTAGAATCATGTTGATCTCGTGTCTTGCCAAATCAGTGAGGATAGGAGTTATTACAAGAATATAATACACAAAAAAGTTTTATTCTATTTTATATCACATCAAAACCAGATTCCTTATAGCTCCCAATATCAAAATATTATTCTGTTACACTATTGATCATACTTTTTCCATTTAATGCTTCCTACTTTTTTACAGGTTATGAGCCCGGTCAAAATTCTTACAGTAACAGAATAAATTAGTATCGAATCTCTTTTCTCCCCCATCAACCATATTCTCTCAAAATTTATAACTTATTATTTTATAAAACAAAAATGTCTTCTAAATCCCATAGAACACCTATTCCAAAACTCAATGGTTCTGAAAACTATCCCATTTGGGCGATCAGAATAAAAGCATTGTTAGTTAAACAAGGCTTTGATACCATTATACATAATGACAGTGTCGATGAGTACATAAATGCTAAATCACGCGCTGAATTACTTTTATTCCTTAACGACGGGTCTTTGTTGCAAGTCCACAGTATATCAAGGGCTCACCGACTAAGATCCAAAGATATAGAGTTACCAAAAAAAATAATAATTGCTTGGGTGTCAGATACTATAACCCTAATCTATAAGATTGTTTCGGGTATATCCAAATCATTGATAAATGATAGCAAGCCTTTTGATCTGAACTCTTAATTCTCAAATTTACTTGATAAGTCCAAGAGACCAGATTCTCAGTACGACCAAGATGAGTTAGCACTGTATACAGCTCTAAAAAATAAATATAAACATGAAATACCAAATAATAAGAATCACAAAATTCAGAAACAAATGTATTGTAATAATTGCAAACAGACATCACACTTCACCTCGGATTGCTACTATCTTTTTCCGTCAAAGGCTTCAGGCTGGAAAACGAACAATACCAGAGCATCTGAGGGAAGTCAAACCAAGAAAGAAGATGCTGCTGATAAAATAATTATATCGACAGATGAAGAACCACTGATCGATTTAAACTATATGGATATTGACCTAGGTTTTAGCCAGGTATATATAACAAATCATCATGACACTTTAAATGCTTATGATATACCAGAACCTATAACTACTAGTTCATAAACTATGCTACTAGATAGTGTAGACAGTGGTAATTATATCATAGTCACTGCTTCAACAAAACATATAATCAGTAATGTCAAGTTTTTCTGTGTCTTTCAAGAATGTAAGAAATTTTTCAAATGAGGAAATGCGAAAAGCATTAACATATAGAGTATAGGTCATGTCAAAATCAAGTTCAAAGACAATTGGGTGATATATACTCGTGAAAACCGTTTATATATGCCAGAGCTTGGAATAAATATCAATCAAAGTGAGATGAAAGCAGAACATGTATCAATATTTACAAAAATTAATCTCAATATAAAATGCCAGAACAACATTATTGCTCATGGAAATAAGATTAATAATCTATATTATTTAAATATTGATAGAATTGTTATTCCAAGTCATGTACTCGAAAATCCTACTAGTTATCACAAATATATAAAAAATAATAAAAATGATCATAATTATCATAATATTAATTCAAATAACTTAATGCACATTGATATCGATACCATTTATTAGAGAATGGGTGATATAAGCCAGAACGCAATAGATAAATTGCTCAAAAATACAACTGATTGTAAAACTTTAAACTACAAGTCATCCAGGGCGATTGATTCTTGTGATGTATGTTTGCGAAGCAACCTTACAAATAATATCAATAAATCTATGAATACCAAATCATTTTCATAACTTGAAAAGGCATCTAGTGACATATGTGGGCCAATGTCACCAAGTACTTAAGACAAATATAAATACTTAAAAACATTCATGGATATTCATTCCAGATATTTAGATGTTAGACTTCTTAAAACAAAAGATGAAGTAACTAAAACTTTTCCAAACTATGTAAATGTATACAGAAATAATGAAAACTATAAGCGTATTCGCATACTTGCTACCGAAAATGGTACAGAATATACAAACAAAAGGATGAAATCAATCCTAGATAAAAAAGGTATAACTAATTAGTTAGGACCCATATATACCAAAGAGCCAAATGAAATTATAGAGAAAGTCAATAGAACTATTACGAACAAAATAAGATGTCTATTGTTCAACTCAAATCTACCAAAAGCGCCATGGGGCGAGGCATGTTATACCGCCACATATTTATACAATCGCACTCCACATTCTAGCCTTGGTTTTAAAACTCCATGAGGCCAAAAGTAATAATAATCCTGACATAACAAACATTAAGACCTTTGGCTCAATAAACTATTGCAAGAACAAATGCAATAATGTAAAAAAAGCTTGATGATGAAGCACTTCAAGGTGCTCTTACAGGATTCAATGAGAACTTATATAAAGTCTATAACTTCCAATACAAAAAATGTTACTGGGTCAGAGACATATATATTCTTGGAAAACAAATTCATTGAACCATATTAAAAACATCATAGATGATGAAAAGATGGTGAAGATTGACCTAAAAACTTCAAAGATAGGACAAAGTGATGATTTGGATATGAATATGAAAAATAATAATAATGGGCCGTATAACCCATCTAATAATCATTATAATATTTCAAACAAGAATATTAGCGAGATTCATGAGGATAATATCATTACTACAAATAGTAAAAAGAAAGTCTCATAATTACAATACCAGAAGTTAAAAAGAACTATCGTCTATAGAGAACAACGAAGCTCAGTCACAATGTCATCATATACAAAGTCATAACCACCATCATGATGATGACATAGGCTTAATCGCTAAAAATATAAATAATGAGTCAAGTACATATAAAGAAGCCATATCATATGAACAAAAACATAAATGGGAAAAAAGTCATGAAGGCCGAAATAGATGAGCTAGAAAGGCAAAAACACATGGTCATTGAAACAAATCCCACACAAGATCTCATTAAAAGGGTAGATGGATTTATAGAAAAAAAAACAGATTTAAAAAGGCAATATATGAAAAATATAAAGCATGATGGGCCGTTAAAGGCTTTCTAACCAAATACTATGTGTTGCCTACCTGGATACTTTTTCGACTACATATCGACAAGAGTCATATCGAATAATATTCATACTTGTTATACATAATAAATGGTATCTAAGACAATATGATTTTATAAACGCCTTTATTCATAAGAATATAGATAAAGAAATCTATAAAATTGAACAACCTCATGGATTTGAAAAGAAAAAAAAAAAAAAAAAAAAAAAAAAAAAAAAA
>JAHYSP010004420.1:439-15876 GCA_019455505.1 Pleochaeta shiraiana
TGATCAACAAACATATCAAACTTGTAGAGAAGAAGCTAATGATTACTATTCATCTTGAATTATCAATTTCTACGGCGTTGTTGCGAAGTTATTGACAAAGATATCAAAAGTAGTGGTATTGTGCAAATGTTTTGATTGCTACTTTAAGTGGCTGGCTATTCAATGGTCACTTGAAGTACCGACAACTTAACCGATAGTACTATTTTCAACACTTTAATCTCTAGATTCTACTAATTAATTGAATTTATACTGGGCTTGCTTTGTTTGCTTAAACAATAACTGATCCGGCAACATTTTTTCATCAATTTGCATCAGGCAGTCATAAAAAAGAAAAAAGAAAAAAAAATATTTGTACATCAGGTTAATTTTTCTTTTGAACAAAATTAACGTCAGGTTCAAAAAGGGGGAATCTGGGACAGTTTGTTATGGAACATCTGAATTTCAAATGTATATTTCTTCAATTTCAATAACATTTTTTTAAAAAAAATCATTTGATGTATTTTCAGCCTCAAGGCTATGACACATTAGCAGTGTTTATATACATGAAATGATTCAACTTGATAGTAAGTACAGCTGTGCCTCAGTTTCCATCTGTAGATGCCAATACGATGTATGTTCGCTTTTTCTTCGCCAACAGTCTTCCCTCATCCGTGACACCCATCCAAGGAAATTACCAACCCTGGATTAACCAGACATACCTCCATCATCCTGTGCACATCCACCGCGAGATTGTGGAAGGGTCAGTTGGATTCGAACCAACCATCTCCTGTCTCAAGTGGGGTAGTGTGACGGCTTGTAAGCCTGTTATGATCATGTAGCCTACGATGATTATCGCTGTCAGTAGCTTGATACGGATTTACCATCACGTGACCGTACTACTAATACTACATGGGTTAAAAGACTAGGGTGCTTACATCCATGTTAGATTCTTAGCGCGTAACCTTAATTACACGTCTTGGAATTACTAAGTACACGGTTAGTTCAGAAACAACCAGAATATTCTAGACATAGTCGAGGGAGACTCACCTATTTCTTGTCTGTTATGAGGAGTTATCAAGATAAAGAGAACATTCTAGTAGCGATGTAAAAAGTATATAAGTAGCTCATATATTATATTTAGATAGACAGAAAAAATTATAAACTACCTTTGACTACCTAAACGCTCATGCTTTAATACTCAAATCGTGACAGGTAGGTGCCCAGGCTACCCAGACTTTACTTGGGAGAACAGCCCGGACGGTATACCACAAAACCATCCGACCCCGATAAGGATTTCTAGCTTAGCACCAATTTGAATTTTCTAACTACTCTTGGGAATTTAAGCTTTGAGGTATGGAAGTATTTTTATAAAAACGTCATTTATGAATTCCGAGCTTTACTTTTTTCTGACGTTGAAGTTATTTCTGTTACCCTAGTACATGCCATTTACTTTTTTTTTCTGTCTTGATGAAAGGTGTTGCGTAGAATTCGACTTGAATACCTTGGAGATGCGACTTTGTTCAAATTTCACAGCGTTGTGAACTAATTTAGAGGGCAGAATAGATGAGCAACACGAACATTTTAGTTCTCAGGGCTTTAGGTCTCCAGCAATTTATAATTAATCCAAAAACACTGAGCTCTAATCAACGTTTTAGGGAGTTATTACAATAAAATTTCATTGGAACATAAAGCCTCATTTTCCATCACCAGAGTAATTGATACATTAAACTCGTTCATTTATTAATAGACGTTTTACTTGCAAATTTCAATAATTTTTGGACTGAACGAAAAATTGCTTTACACAAGTCAAGTTAGAAGGATATGTAAAATATAAATTTTTTAAGAATGGCACCAAAACTTTTTATTTTTGTAAATTAAGAAGGTTTGAAACAGCAGAGATAAACTTTTGATAACTCACAAGATTAAGGATATACCGAATTGATGGTAATGGGAGTCCATACAACGCTTTGACCATAAATGAAAGTTTTTAAGTTCTGACCTTAGTCTAGATTCATTCATTGTCTCAAAATAATTATGGTTAGGGAAGTCAAATCGGCCTACCTGTTAACTGAATATGACCAATGCCGGCCAACGGGTCGGATGGTACTGTGGTATACCTTCCGGGTCGTTCTCCCAAGTAGAGTCTGGGTAGCCTGGGCACCTACCCCACTTGAGACAGAAGATGATTGGTTCGAATCCAACAGACCCTTCCACAATCTCGCGGTAGATGTGTACAAGATGATGGAGGTATGTCTGGTTAATCCAGGGTTGGTAATTTCCTTGGATGGGTGTTCACGGATCAGGGGAGACGGTTGGTGAAGAAAAAGCAAACATACTTCATAGTGGCATCTACAAATGGAAACTGAGGCACAACTGTACTTTCTATCAAGTTGAATCATTCTGTATATATATAGACATTGCTAATGTTTCATAGCCTTGAGGCTGCATACACATTAGATGATTTTTGTTTAAAAAAAAAAACCTCTCATAAAGATGTAGAGGACTTCTGAGATATATAATATATGAAGTTATGTGTGATTTGATAAAGGTAGGATCGAAAAAAACACAAGAATCAACTCTTACTACAAGGGTCAAAAGGTGGCAGATAGAAATGGATCAAACCACAAAGAATGGAAATGATATATCTGTGTTATAATTCCCTAGTTTGATAACATGGTTGATGCTTGTACACACACGCTTAGTGGGAGCTAAGCTAGTGTCGAACTCTATTTAATAGAGTTTCCTCAACACACGATCAAGGGGCTCGGAGATATCATGGAATACATTAGAAGATATTGGAAAGTCATAAAACAACACTAGATCAATGGATGTGAGGATATTGTATCTATTGTAGTAACATGAAATAATAGTAGAACTTTCTAGTAACATGGTAGAAGACGACTAGGAGTTCTGGAGAGATGTGTATGAGGTAGTAGACCTTTGCACGTATAAATCTTGTTTGACCTTTTCCCATATACACATCTAGTCAATAGAGATAACGCATTGAGACATATCTACACCTTACTTATGTATTCTATCGTTATTATTAATCTCTAAGGTATCTATTACTCTGATTCCTCTCGTAGACTTGTTATTATAACAATCTGTGACGGATCGGACTTCGTTTTTATGGCCCAATGACCAATGAGAAGTTCTGTAAGTTACGATTAGGTAGTGTTGGAAGTTTTGAGGCTTGTGGATAGCAACAAGTTGTTATACTTGGTTTAGATAGTCACAATTTTTAGAATAACAGAAACTATCACAAATAATAGAAATAACAGAGTGGCACAAATAGGTGTCTGTAAATCTGAAGTGTTGAGTTGTTAATTACTCCCACTTAGACACAGAGTGCTAACTATATATACTATAGTAATCTAGCGCTAAGAGTTCTATTGATTTGATCGTATACGGCTTAGCGTATTTCATAATTTAGAGTCTTAGCTATTGGGAGACTAGCGTGTCCGTGCAGACCACTTTGAGTACACAACGCTATCTCTAAACTGCTAGTAGCACTTAATTTCAACAGGTAGTACTTGAAGAAATTGGTGTCGAAGATGTATGGTTTTAACTACGAAGTGCTGACTTGAGGTTGTCCAAGTCCAGCTTGGAAAGATCTGAGAACCAAGTATAAATTAATGTTTATGCAAGATAATTTTCAGTCGTAAGTTTCCTTCAATCCCATATTTTGATTTCTGATCAGTAGACTTGAACAAGTTACATCAAATCGAATAGCGAGGTAAGAGGTCATACAACATCAAGACCTCATGAGCCAAAGACCGAGGAAAAATCTGACAGAGAATATCATCAGGTGAATCACAATTCTTTCAATTATTAAAATTATATTTCACAATTTAAGTAAGGAAGTGTTACGGGTTAAGACGCTTGTGGGAGTTCTGGCTGCGCCACAACAATAAAAACCACACAACTAAATAGAATAGAATGGAATAGATCACCAAATATCAGAGTAGCAGAGGAGGTTACGGAACTTCAAGAAGGATAAGGTGAGCGATAGTTGATACTTGTATTTAAGGGAGGAGACCAACCCAGTATGGTTCTGTAGACTTTTATAATAAACGTATTTTACAACTGGAATTGCTCTACTGTTAACAGTATCAATTGATCACGCAACAGGAAGCAACTTTAGAAGGAATGAAATAACTATATGTTTCTATACCACTTCTTTCTACTGATGCGGATATAAGTGTTTATATAAACTCTAGGAAAATGTCCAAGCGGACTAACTAATAATACAGGGTCATCACAAACAAGAATTCAGACTCCCAAAGCAAATTACTATAGAACACCATAACTGTAGATCCCAATTTGTATAAGCTCATTCAATACTTCGTGACAGACTAATCAATTGGATAGTAAATAATTTCGAGTTATGACCAATTAGTTAGAATCACATTTTTAACATCAATCAGTAATTTTTCGAAAATTACTCCACCAACATTTAATATATACTTGATTGCTTGGAGAAAATGGGGTAAATTTTTGTGATATTTACGAATTCGTTAAAAATTTTCAAGGCTTATTACTGTCATAATCAGTGGTTACTTTGTAATAAGTATCTTAAAGTAGACAAACGAGAGATTCTGGAATGAGGGCCGCGTAAACTTCTACGCTACATACAAAATTAGAAAAATATTTATACTTTGGCTGGTTTTAGCTCATGGAGAATTTTATAGCTAGTGGATGTAAGCTACGATATTTCTAGCAAGACTCATCTATTGGTCTTGATATACAGAGCATGTGACATTTGGCGCGTGGCGTATGCTTAGACCAGCTTTAATAAACCTTCCCTTGGCGTAGGGTTTTCCACTTTGGTTGTGAAGTTTGTTATAATGTTGTACCCACATTCTAATGTAGCACAGAGATCGGTAAAGTAGCGCACGGATGGCTAACTAATAATCTACTAGTATCGCTATACGGCATAAGTTACCAAGAAAGTATCAATTATTACAATCTGCACGCAGACCATATTATTGCAGCGTGGCAGTGTCGGTATCTTACAGCTGCCCAAGAAGCTGAGTAGTTCTATGGAAGTTTATATGGAATCTGTGGAATAGAATACATAAAATCTTAAAGTCATAGATGAAGGGATCTAGACTACTTATTAAAGCATAAATATTGAACATAGAATATAGTCTAACTGACAGCCACAACAATAAACATCAATGTCAAGCTTTTCATCTTCCACATTCTTTAATTTTCTTTCGCAGCCTAAGATATTTCAATCGGCTAAACCTTCTGCTCATACCTGGGTTACAACAGAGATAGTTGCAGCAGAAATGGATGTTTAACCTTGGGGCAAGATAGAGAGTATTTACCTGAATGGATTTCTTATGCCTAATAATTGTTTGATTTTGCTCAGACTTTTAAGTCAACCATTTTTAAGTGTTTTCCCACAGATATTTTTCTGCGAAAATATTCTAAAATATACGTAATTTATGGTGACGCGCAAAAAGAATCGTACAATTTGATTTTTTCTAATCTTTGGGCTCTGCGACCTACAAAAATATCTGAAACTCAATCCTTATACCTAATCGTGAATCCTATGAGATCGTGGATGTTACGTAAAACTCCCTTTTTTATGATCGATCAAATTTTCTAGGGTAATAGTAAAAAAAGAGGATTGAGGAGGTGTACTATTCTTTTAGAATTACTTCATAGTTTTGTTTTTCCACTTATTTTAAATATTCAAACGCTTATATTTCTAATTTCTAATCAATTAGGATTTTGGAGATGCCTCAAATAACGATTGTTGCAAGTTCTCAGATTATAACTTTGAGAGAAAATGGTTGGTCTCTGGGTGCCACTGTCAGTAACCTTGGATTGGCGAGATCAACCGCTCAAGGCATTTGTTAGAGGCACGAGGAGCAAGGAAATCACCTAAATTTGCGAAGTATAGGTCGTCCGAGTATTATAGATGACCGCACGCAAAGATTTTTGGCAAGGAAAGTCCTTGATGATGGTACTGAAACAGCGGAATCTCTGCTAAATGATCTCAACCAGGGTATGGGAATAAACGTATCGAAAATTAACCATCTTTAGATCCCTTCGACGACGCGGCTTGATAGCTGCACCTAAGCGTAAGACGCCTCTCTAAACTAGAAGAAACCGTCAGCTACGGCACGCCTGGGCTAAAGGACATAAAGACTGGACAACTGGTGATTGAGCTAAGGTTTTATTTTCTAATAAATCCAAGTTCAATCGACTGGGCTCAAATCGTCGGAAATGGGTGCTGGGAAAAAAATCTGGATCTAGTCTTCAGCCTCATACTATCACTCCTACCATCAAACGCGGTGGTGGATGCGTCTTTATTTGTGGTTGTATGAGCGTCAAAGAAATCGAAAACATCGCACGCGTGACAGGGATTATGACCGCAGCGAAATACAAGGAGATTCCGACACGTAAACTGGTACAAACAGTTCAAAGATAGGACTGATGAGACAGACAGATCTTTCAGCATGGTAATGATCCAAATTAAACTTCTCAACTGATCAAAAAATGGTTGGAGGCAAGTATTCGTGTTTTGTCTTGGCCTGCGCAATCGCCTGGACTTGAATCTGATTGACAATCTCTGGGAAAAAGCGTAACGTCGACTTCAAACAACTCTTCCTAATCACTTCAAAAATGTCGACGAGCTCTATTATTAACTTTTTGGAGTATCGGAAACCATTGAAGTCTAATTGTTTCGGAGTTTAATTTCCGCTGTCAAAGAGAGTAGTCACACTGTATGGAGCTAAGTACGGTTATCCAAAGTACTTTAAATATTTCAATATCGATTTCAAATGTTTATAAATTATAAAATTTTACAAGTGATCTTTCTCAAGTGATTCTTGTATTTTCGTGGATGTTTTCATTAGTGAATTATTATCATTATCAGTACATTGATGTCCTTTTTTTGTCAGAGACTATGTAGGACAGTGTCATATCTATACTTAATTTAAATTTTTCTGGTATTTTGGTGTATGAGTAGTGGGCGAACTATTTTTGACATGAGTTCCTGCGATCTTTCATTAGTGAAGAAATTAGTCAAGAAGAATCTTACAGGTTAAGCTTATAAGAAACAGAAGATTTTGAATTCATACTTATTTTGTACTTTTTTTGACGATTTTTTATTCTGTTAAAGCTCTATCAGTACAAAGCTACTTTCAACGTGATTTACTTTTGCGGAGTCATATAAGAATATTAGCGAAAATTATGGCTAAATATAAAGATATCTGTAACTTTGGCAAATTTGGCCTCATCATCGGTTTACAACAACATATGCTATTTTTAAAAATCTGGAAGCTCAAAAATAACCCAAGAGATGGAAATTGAAAATAAGACAGCGTCATTCAGGGCACCGATATAAAAGAGTAGGCAATTAAATGGCCAAGTTCTAGGTTGCCATTGAGGCTACCGATGGTCACAACTCACGCGGAAAAAGGTTGACTCAATATGACAGAACCGTTAAGTTATAATGAATCTATTGAGGAATTATTGAAGTTACATGCCCAAAGTGACTGATAGAAATATTAAGACGCACACTAAAAGATGCGCCGAGTCTTAAAGAGGATGTAGCGCATTTAGGGGAGCAGGGTGAAATTTGATTATATGCTTCCATGAGTGATAATATAGATGGAAAGATTTTATAATGCTCTGTGAAGCACTGTAAAATATTTTTGAGTGATTGTAATTTCCAAATGATTTGTTAGGTGGTTGCGGTTTTGACCAAGTATTAATATACGATTATTTTGTGCTACTTAGAATTGATATATGTTGATTGACAAGGACTGACCCGCCTAGTAAACTCGTCTGATGTAGTGGCATAATATTTTAGCAAGTCTGGTGGATACGTCTTTTTAGACTTCAGTACTGTAGTAAAATTCATTATTCAAGAATTCTCAAGTCCACAGGTACGTGATCACTTCCTCCCACTTTAATAATCGAAATAAGTGTAAAATTTTTTGAGGCTACAATACTTATTTAATGTGGGTAAATTTAAGCTTTTAGATCAAGCTATTGGCTTGAATTAGCCGTGAACTATGCAATTAGATTTTCAAGACTTCTAAGAATTAAGAAGTTCAACCAAGGATTTGATCAATTGGAATGACCACTTTTGGTGTAATCTATCGGCTAGTATTATAGTGTACTTAATTACCACGGTAAAAGTCCTAGGAATTTTTTATCCTTGCTAGCTTTCTCAAGTCATACATGGACATCGAATTTACCGTAATAAGCCATATTGTTGAGTTGAATTTAAATTTTGATTTAGGATTTAGATTGATAGAATTTATTTATTTTAGGTTTGAGGTGAGTTTGACGATTGAGTAGATTGACTGATATATTGACCTGTAGACTGGGGGTCGGAAAGTTGATTCTGCAGATTTTGATTGATTACATGATCATTAGTCGCAGTGTTGAGAAGGGAAGGATCAATTTGCATGTCATTATGATCAACTGTAACATGATCATTCTCCTCAGTCTGTAATGGAACAGTTGGTTGCCTGACTTGAAGCAGTAGGCCTTCAAATGAATTCACACTTAACTGAGGGCGAGAGGTAAATTGATCAACGGTTGGTTGGGCTTGATTGTTTTGAGGTTGTATTGTAGTTTCAATGATCATTCCATGTGATAGTTCAGTATTGAGGTTTTTAGATTCTTCTAAATGTTCAACTTCTCCAAGATTCAGGCTTATGTTTACTTTCTTTCTCATGGGATCGCGTTTCGTCTGATCGTCGCGGAGACGTTTCATAACATCTCTGCATAGAACTTCCATGGCCTTGACTTTATCTTGATGTTGGGGATCAGCATCACCCGGTACAAGAATATTTTGCAGTAATACTGATCCTTTTATCCATTGATTTTTCAAATCTTTCCAATGCTCTTCTCCCGCTTCGAGTTTACTAGTAAAATGATCAGCCTTGAGGACTTGATAAAAAGCATTTCGGAGTTGTCGAGACTCTTCCGGGTTTACACCAAGAGTATTTTTTGCTTCTGCTATTGTCATGCGACGTTCTAAGGTGCGCATCCGTTTCGTGACATCACTGCACACAACATCGAGAGCAAGTTTTTTTGCGTCTTGGTTTTCATCACTGACCCAGAAAACTGACTGCAAATGTTGACTCTCTTGAATCAACCTTTCTTTTGCGGCTTCCCAACGTTCAGGGCCAGCAGCTGTTTTCTTTTTAATGGAAGCATCCTCGCATATTCGCTGGAATCGAGACCTTATTTCACGATACAGTTTGTTATCGAGACTTAGATAAGCTTTACTTTCATCAATAGTAGTTTCTGAAGGAAATCGCGGAGGTCCAGGGGGGTCTGCTGGAAGGCCTGCCCATCCACGGGTCCTACGGCGTCTTTTTCGTGATGCCCATCGTTCGGCAGATTCTGCCTGTAACTTCGAAAGTCGCTCTTGTCTCTTTTTCATTACTTCTGGACTTAGAGGCGGGGATTTTGGGCCACTAGAGATAAGGTGATTTTCTATGGATTCCTTTTCTATTGGCTTAGTATTGGTTTCTGTATTTATCGATGATCCCTCCTGGTAAAGGGCTTGTTGTAGGTGAGAAAAGATATCTGGTTGAGGTACTTTCTTTTTGTTCTTCACACCGTTCGGAACACGGAGTAGCCATCGATTTTTTGCTCGAACTCGCATCAACTCGCGTTCTTTAATTTCAAATCCTTCCTCATTCAAGGTCTGAAGCATTTCTCTCTGTGATGTATTACAATCCCATAGTTCCTTGACACGCTGTACGAGAGCAACATTCTTATGAGCTGGATGTTGTTTGGATGGGAAGTCCCATTTTTTAAACTGCGATCGACAATATTCTTAGAAGAGAACAAAAATTGGTACAGGATTCAATATATACGGACCTGAGTTTGGAAGGCTCGCTTACTGTAGTATAATAGCGTAGTCAGTATGGGTATATATAAATCTATCTGTGTGCCGAATTGAGCTTGCCTACCTTGGGTTAAACTTGTAATTTTCCTTCATGTACTCCATTATGTCCTCGAGTGACCTTTTTTCCTCGATATACATCCGATAGCATATCTCTTCCTTGTTTTCCCAATCATAGACCATCTCGAAAACGACAAAACTATTCACTTTGAAAGGGTTGTAAAAAAATTGCCTAAAATACGCAGATTGCGGCAATTACAATGGAAATTTAAATTAGACGATAAGAATTTAAGGCTAGGCCAGCATTTATGTCATGTGATTTAAAAATTCTGATCATTGCCAGGTTTTTCAGCATCAGAAAAATACCAATCTAGTTACACATTTTGTCTTTGTGAAAAATAAATTTCCGAAGAATACTTCAATTATACAGAGAACTGGAAATTTAATAAAACACCATAATGGTGTGGCGCGTACAAATAGACATCGACTGCATAGATTATCATAATGTTCGGGAATAGAAATTTATTGGTAATTGAGTGAGACAAGATAAAAGCAGGGTATCCTAAGATCTAATAGTGTTACAGTCACAGAAATCTGTTGTCTCACAGGGATCTTTTTGTTGGTTTAAAATAGACCTCTGAGGAAACATCTACTGTTTTTCCCCGAATATTAAAACCATGTTCTGCCCCAGTTGATAGTTCCTCATTTGTAGGTATCTACGACAAGATTTCCATTTAAATCTCAGAAAATCTTGGTCGCGGGCTCAGAATATCGGTAGAATAGAATCAGAAACATGACATAAGCAAGAGTCTGAATCTGGACATGGTCAGCATTGAGAAAAATTCTCCCAAAAGCAGAGGGTATGGTCTAATAAATTTAGAGACTCATGTGGCTTTTGTTATTAACATCCCAACTTAATGCAGATTCAGGTTGTGATACCTATTTTTCGATACTCTTATGTTATCACAACCTAAATAGATCTGTTGATTAGTGGCAGGAGAGTTTCTCTGTTATGCCAATAATTAGGTATTGACATTTACTTCAAGTCGGTAGTAAAGCCCGAGCATTTAGTTGTGTAATCATATCTCTTGGAATGATTCGACTCTTAGGTTGTTCATATACTAAGCAGCCAAGGTGGATGACCACTAGTCGACGCCAGCATAGAGATCCACAAGGATGTTCACTGCGGCAACAAGAATTTCAGCTCCAATAAGAACGATTACTAGAAATATCAGTCTAAGTAACAAGAAGTGGATTAACTACCTCACCAATCCATTCCAGCATTTCTCCATGACGATGACTTAATTGATCCTTGAGCACAGCTAATAAATCCGCTATTACGTCGAGTCTTTCAGTGAGCAGGCTAACTCTTTGATCTATTTCCAGGTAGCTGCGTACAGCTTGATATACCGGCTCGAGTTGTGGCTCTAGCCAAAATAATTCGGGCGTGTCGAGTACAGACCCGTTAAGGTGAATATTGATGCGAAGAATAAAAAGTTCGCCAATTTGCATATTAATTTGAGTTCGACTCAAAGCTATTTTACCAGTCGTGGCTATTTGACCGGGGATATCTTTACAAGTTTCAATTGTGTTATCTACCAGCTCTTCAAATAATGATGTCTAGGAAGTTACTATAGAACGTAATAATGAGTTGAGAAAGTTACCTTCACACTTTGCGCAAGCGCATGAGATATTGCGAGTTTTGTCATATACGCACCCTTATCTCTCAATGTAATGAAATCATTATATATTCGGGCCTGATATTCTTGTGTATAATAAAAATTAAAACATTCCGTCTCCATGTCATCAGGATCAAGTTTTTCACTTTCAAATCTAGCGATTTCCTTTAAGAATCGCTTTTCATCCTGTACTGACATACCCCATATAACCACAACACCATAATTAAAGAGAAAAATTTCGGGGGTATGGACTTGAGTGTCAAAGTCAAGATTTATTTCATTAGGGATCAAGTCGTCATGGATAGTACTTATCGAACTAATTTTATGGTTAGAGCTTTTGTTAGTAGAGTTTGAGCTTCCTCTCTCCATCTGCCGTTTTAACAAACTTTCCTGCCGAGTATTACATGAATCGTCAACTTCGATGGCACTATCAGAATATCTCCTCTCTGTAACAATTATTGATTTGGGTGGTAAGTCAGTTGATTCGATCGATTGAGTAGAATCGCTGTAATTGTAAGGCGTATAAATGCATTCATCTACTAATTTCGGATTGGCACCTCTTGCTTTTCCTCTACCTTTAAGAAAGCGCATCATATTCTCAATCTGATATTTGCTAGCAGTACAATACGCTGTGACCCGCGGTAATCGATCTCGATCTGCTTTTCCTAACCTTGCAGCATCACGCCGTGCAGTAGGATCCTTGATTCGGGTATATTGCGAGTAGACATCTCTGCCACTCTCTTCTTCTTGACCATCTTCCCCAAATTCTGGGTTTGGTAAAAGCTTAAGTTTTTGTACATTTTTTGTAGTTCTTTGGGGACCAATTTTTGGAATAGTGTTTTGTGTATTTTGTACTGTATTTGCTGAATATCCAGCGCTATCGCGACGTCGAAGTCGGCTGTTAAGAGCAGATAGCATAGGTTGCTGAGGAGGGGCGGAAATTGGAGAGAGTGGTTGTTGTGCTGACTGCATCACACCGTCAACTGAAGTTATATCCGTATCCCGGTTAAAGGTAGTATTTCGGCTTATTCTTGGAGATACATCTCGGGGGCCTGTAGCTTGTGAAAAAGGAAATGGAGAAGTGTCCACGTTCGTAGAAGTCATTTTAGCTGGTTAGTCAAGACTTTGTGAAAGATTCCTATAATAATGAGTAAATATAAATGAGAATAAAATGTTGATTCAATTGGGACGAGAAAAGAACAATAATAAGTTTAATATAGTCTGACAATGATTAAAATCTCTAATTCAGAGATTCAAGTACCATTTGCCGGTTGGCTACTTTAAGACTACAGATGGCACTTGTCCTTCTACAGTGGTTGCTTGAAGAAACTACTTTACAGAAACGTGTGACCAACAAGACATATAGGTCCTAGCAAGTTAGTGATAAGGACCTGGTAAGGACTGTGCTCACAATTTAACTAGCTGATGAGAAAAGATGAACAGTCACAAGTTTTATTCAATGGTTTGTGCAATCCCTTAAAACAATAATTTATTGTTCTTGAATGTACATGCAGATCATTAGAGTAGTTTAGTAATTAATTAGCCTTTCCAGGTTGCAGATATGAAACTCCCAGAGCGGCCGCTTTCTAGTAGGGACTATGATTAAGCCCACGCCAAGACAGCTGGCAGATCCAGGTACCAGGCCGAGACCAGAATCAACACCAGTGCAGTACAGTGGCAGTCAATAGACCTGCACATCGAAACGACGCTACGAATTTTTCTCATGATTTCAGATGTAATTCCTCTTTAATCAATACCAACGTTGTTTTCAAGATACAAACTAAAAGAGCTCACATAATCCAAGAATTAATATGTGAATTTGGTATGTTCGAATGATTTTTTTTTCATCATTTTCCGGTTATTAAGGCAATTATTATACATGTACAGGATAAAGTTTTGTGGGTTCAACCCTTCTGAGGTTAAGTTTGTACCTAGTTCTATGCAAATTTGTATTAAATTAGGTACAGACTTGATCCCAGAGAGAGAGTATATTCCAGGGCTAAGTCAACAATATTGCATTAGTGTAACAGGGGGATTTGGTGAGATAACTAATAAAATATTCTATCCTAATTAGGTATTAATTTCTAAATTAAAGTTAAATCCGTGAATTTTTCTCTCAACGATTTCAACAACATGTACGTACATGTTTTGTTTTTTTTAACTCGCTTTAACAATTTCGGCTTCATTTTATAAATTTTGAAAATATCTTTATTAAGACGACTGCCTAAGATATATGTTCTACATAGCTCTCTAGAAATCTTTAACAAAATTTTGTAGAAATATAGAATTAAAAATTAAGAGAATGAGTTAAATTTAGAATTAAAACGCCGAAAATAACTCATGAATCAGCAGTGAGTGTGTCCCCAATTCGCATCCAGTACTGCCTGGCATCTAGCATGCATGTTTGCGACAAGCGTTCTAAGTTTTCCAGTGTTAATTAAGCCCCAAGCATAGTCGGATGGTGTAGTGGTATGCCATCCGGGTTGGCCTTCTATGTAGAGTTTGGGTAGCTTTGACACCTGCCCCACTTGAGACGGAAGACCACTGTTTCGAATCCAGTAGACCCTACTTTCTTAGGGAGTGAAATGTGTACGTTGATGGAAGTACACTTGAACAACCATAGGTTTTTTGAGAATTTTCCCTTTGGTGGATATTCACAGAAGAGAAGCACAGAGGGTAACTTCATTTGTCGTAGTGGTATTCGCAAATGCTTTTTGAGTGTGAGTGTCCAATTAATATAAATCACGTAGTCATGATCTCTTGTCCTTAATAGGCTTAGACTCCATAAGGACGATAAAATAACAAAAAAAATAAAAAAGCCCCTACAACTTGAACTATCTCACGTGACCTTGCTTCTGACAAACGTTTTCCGCCTTCTAACTCGAGAATATGGAACCGCATATCATTTTTCATGGAGTTCCATACAGATTCGATTGGATTCAAATCAGGTGAAAATGAAGGCCATCATATCAGCTCTATACCCGCTACAGCAAGCTCGTTTTTCGTCACTCCTCGATGGGAGGATGCCAAGTCTTGCGCGATTATAATGCCAGGATGTTCTTTTTCAAACGCTTTTACAAGAGGTATAACCTTTTGACAGTAGGTCTAATGTTTGATTGTTCCCCATTCTTTTTCCAATAACCAAGTGCGAATCCTTTTGAGATCCCATGAAAGACCTCCAGATCACACCCAGTAATTTACCCAGAGGCTCCTTTGATCAACACAGAAGTCGTCAACCTGTTCCTCTGGCTAAGTTGCGCATCAGTGTCAGATGAAAGATGAATGAAATTAGTAATTACTAATCTGGTTATCCAAGAGTTTTTGTGGGGTGCACGAGTTGCCCATATCTCATCGGTCCAGAGGACTCGATTCCAATCCTCTAAAGTCCAGTTCATATGAGATTGAGCAAACTCTACTCTCTTCTTTTTGTTAAATCCGCTCAGTACAGGATTTGCACGAGTTAGATGTCGACTATACCCCCCCTTCTACATTTTAGAGCCCTTTGGATAGTACCATCACCACAGTTCCAGTAACTAAATAGATCCAGGGAAAGATTCAGAAAACCCATCTGTCGAGTCTCAAGTGAAGACCGAACGTATGTCACTAAGTGATTAATCTGCTCTGTAGAAAGCACAGGTGCACAGCCTGAGCGGACATTTGTGATCTCACTATTTCGGGCACAAGCTTGTTGAACTTGACTCCAGGATAGCCCGAGATAATCGGCAGCTTGTTGTGTTGTTCGGTTAGTGTATTTTCGCATTGTTTTTACTGGAATACAGTCATCTTGTGAAAGGTATGTTTGACGGCGTGATGAAGATGATGAAAAATTGGGATCACTCATTTTTGTATGGGAGTTCAAAAAATACAATGTGACAGACTACTTTCGCGAA
>JAHYSP010004430.1:10655-23649 GCA_019455505.1 Pleochaeta shiraiana
GAAAATGTCTGGAACACTTTGAAAGATAACATGCAGAATTGTTTCCTCAAACTAGACGGACAACAGTTGCCAGATTCAAGACTTCATGCAATAGTTCAAGCTAACTGGCGCTTTGTCACCAGTGAACATCTTACGCCACATCTCGAATTTACGCATTCGAGGTGCCAGGAAGTTTTGGATGCTAATGGGAGGCACACTTGCTTCCAAGTTTTGGACTGTTTATTGGTGTTTTATTTGTCTAAATTTGTGTGAATTATGAGAGATTTCGTAGCTTAGCAGGTGTTTCAAAATAAACATCTTAAAAAATAATCAAATTAATCCAAAATTGGAATGAAAAATTGAAATGAAAAAATATGCGAATCTGAGAATATTGTTCACCATGGGTCGATAAATTAAAAAGCAATTTCTCATACAAGTTTGAGTTATTTCGAAAGGCAGTGACCTATTTTGGACGGAAAATTTTAATTCCTTCACGAAAAACCCCTGTCACGCTAATGCAGTATGTATAGATGGATTAGGCCTGTAGTAATGCTTGCACCGGAATAGGCTCACAGGATAAACCCAGCCTCAACGCACCTGGAGAGCGCTTGGCGTGCCTGCGTAGCTTAAGACTACCAGGTGTTTCCGTCGTCCTATCGATATATGTTTACCTACATTAGCAGCTCGGACCTGTGACAAGAATCTGCTGTAGCCAAAGTTAATTCTACCTTAATTACTAGATGGCAGCCAGTAATCTTTTCTAATAGACGCGATGCGAACGTGAAATGGGAAGAATCTGTGAGCAATAAAGTCACGTGCCCCGAAATTTTGATGCACATTACGGAGCTACGTATAACGTCTTGGGATCACGTGCAAGTAATTTCTCTATGTTCACGAAGGGACCAACATTCAATCCTGACAAGTCCCTTAACAAGAGACGCAGAGTTATAAAGTAAAGCTCCAATAGTCTTCAAATTTTACTGTTTATTTAATACTCATGGCGAACTCTAAGTAAGGTTTAATATTACGGGTTTTTGAAAGAAGGATTATTTACGAGTTTGCTAGATATGAATATGTCAAACTATTTGAACAGTCAGACAGCTTGATACCAAATACTTGGTTGGTAGTTCGTATTGATGGAAGGAGTTTCAGCAAGTGGGTGAAGTCCTAGCTTTCTGACCACTTTATTATAAGCTTAGAATCTATTAAGGTTCTCGAATAGATACGGCTTTGAGAAACCAAATGATCGACGAGCCATAGATCTGATGAACGGCGCTGCAAAGGCGGTCATGACCGAGTTATCAGATATTGTATTGGGCTATGGCGTCAGTGACGAATACAGGTAAGATAGAAACCCTCTCATGCATTGTGTTTCATGATTCTTTCTTGATACTTACAATACCTCAAAAGTTTTGTTTTCCATAAATCTTGTACTTTATTTGATAGACGACAGAGGTATTCTTAACAAAATTTACCCTCTTTGTTTGACCAACCAGTTTCTGACGATGAAAAAGCAAGCTGGTAACTACGGTTGTGTCTATTTTCACAGCCAATTATATACATTTGTGGCCTACATTTTTCACTGATGTTCTACTATCCCCACCGCTTCCTAGTTTTGACGGAAGAGTCATTCAATATCCCAGTATACAAAATCTGAAAGATTATATGAGCTGGAGACAAGTTGATTGTAAGCATTCGACTGAGTTTATAACCGATAACTAAGAATAGGCCATATAAACAATCTCTATAACACCACCTTTTGGACACTCGTTCAGTTAGGGGGACTAGACGCTAAAAGTGCTGAGAAGGAGCTTATAGTATGTAAACTTTACAATCTCGAACCAAATTTTAAAATTTGCAGGGCTCCCTATCAGCCGATAAGAATGAGATTTTGTTTTCCCGATTCAAAATTAATTACAATAATGAGCCAGAGATTTACAAAAAGGGTAGTGTGATATTTCATGACGTATGTTGACTGCTTAAATTTGCTTCTATTTATTGACAATATTAGTATGAATTAGTTGAGCCTAGGTCGGATTACAAACTATCTGATGAGGATCTAGCTCAGGCGGAGGAAGTTTCAAATTTATCAAAAAATCAAGAGGAAAATGATAAAAAAAGAAAAGCTAAAGCCAGGATCACTGTACAGCATGTAGATATTATTAAAAACGAGTTTTGGGAAAGAAGGCCATGGCTGCTGTCTAACAAGCCAGGAAAAGTTCCAAAGGAGCCATGAGGCTAGGTTGGTATAAAAGATACCATAATTTTGTCTACTAAAGTGATTGGGCTGGTATGGATAAGAATTACTATATTTGTTGTTTTTCCGCGTACTTTTCCTCTAACTCTTCGATAGTTGGTCGTTTTTTTTTTTGGAACAAAGTTTCAGTTGATCTTTTATTTGACTTTTCAACTGATCTTTTCTTTTTACTCTTGCCTTTCATTGTTTCTTTTCCAGAGGGTGAACTAGAAATGGCGTATGGCTGATGGCGTTGAACACGTTTTGCAGATTTTCTTGTCTTATGTTCTTCCTTAGATTCAGTGTTTTTCTTTGATCTAGACGAGTTTGATTTTAAGTTAACACCTTTCGCTTGTAATTTTAAGTCATGTTTTTGGAATTTTTTCGCCTTCTTCTGAACTTTATCGAGTACCATTTTGTTAATAATAATAGATTTTTCATTATTATTATCTTCTTTAGACTCATCTAAATCTGGTGACATGAATGATCCAGCTAATCCATCTCCTTTGACAAAATTTGCATAAAGGCCTCCATTTGCGAGGGCCCATTTACCTACACCTCGTCTGACAACATCTAGTTGCCCTGATTTTGTGGATTTTATCACGGTTCCTTCATTTGAAGTTTCTAGATTTTGAAGCGACTGGTCGAAGGCTTGCAGAAACCACAAATCACTCGTATGATGCTTCTTTTGCCCGAGGCCATATTTGTCATCTTTCCGTCCTACCAATAGCGGTTTTGATAGCCCAATCGAATTACTCGTGGGATGGAGAGAGTTACCCGTCCCACGCCACCCTTGAGCCCTTAGAAGTGCATGCGCATCCATCTCGATTTTGAGGAGAAGGGAGAGATCCCTCCTCTGAAATACTTATTTGAATTTGGCAGTGTTATATTTTTTTTTTTTTTGCAAAAATGTATCCAATTATGTTTGGTTTGTTGTTTATGTCGTAATTGTTTCAGGGAAGTGATACGATGGATAGTAATTATTAACAAAATCAATTATTGTTGTTAAGGACCAGCAAAACGGGAATTGCTATTTTAAAATCCCTGTCAAAATGAACCGATTAGCAATTAAAATCTGGCAAAAACTCCCTCGGCTACTAAATTCACACTGCTCTATTAAATTATATAACATTTAAAAATTAAAACAGTACTAGCCGCATTTGGCCAGCTCCTCCGACACTGAGAAGCCTGAGGCGATTAAGTCAGTTACTCTATTCAGCTCGTATCTTCCCAACCATGATAGTTATTTGAACTTACAAGTCGATTTTTCCGCAGACTCAGTCTTTATATCCTGGGCTTGAGGTCGGAATAATTGTTTTCGCAAGTTAAGGTTAAGATGCTCAGCGATTAAATTAAGCTGGAAATTTAAGATTCTCTTCTCAGCAATTTTCATTTACGAACCATTCCAAGCGATTGACCCACTTTTGCCAATACCTCATCAGTTGTCACAATTATTGTCTACAGTACTTAGCACAATGAATAAAAATAAATCTGAAGAGGTTAAAATACAGCTTGCAGTTCACGCTTTTCAGCAAAACTCCAATCTTTCAAATCGAGGTGCTGTACGGCTTTATAATGTCTCAGAGTCAATCCTTCGGCAAAGACGTGCTGGAATACAATCATGACGTGACTGCACACCCAATACAATGAAATCAACTCTGACAGAAGAGAGAGTGGTTGTTCAACTCATCCTTGACCTAGATTCTCGTGGATTTCCACTACAGCTAACCGACGTAACTGCTTTGGCTAATCTTCTACTCGTAGAGCGCCAGCAGGATCCTGTTGGTAATCACCGGGCAAATAACTTTGTTGATCATCGGCTGGAGCTCAAAGTAATGTTTAATTCAAAGTACGACTACAAAAGAGCCTCATCCGAGGATCATACTTTATTCAAGACTGGTTCCGCCTAGTAGAGAATAATAAAGCCAAGTATGGTATCCAAGATGAAGACATCTATAACTTTGATGAGACTGGCTTTATTATGGGCCATATATCAACAAGATCAGTTGTTACAAGTATATAGTGCCGTGGGCGAAATAAAACAATCCAACAAGGCGATCGAGAGTGGGTTACTGCGATTATTGCGATCAGTGGCGCTGTGCGGTTCTGCCGTCATATCTAATATTTAGCGGTAAGTACCACCTCTCTACCTTGTACAAAGCGGACCTCTTGACTTAATATTAGGCTCTTACTGTATCAGAGAGTAGCATGGTCTTGAGTAGATAAAGCATTTTAACAGGAATACAAAGAATCGCTCTATTGTCGCGCATCGCCTCCTCGTACTCGATGATTATAAGAGCCATAACTCAGCTGAATTTCAACAGTACTGCAAGGATAATATGATGATAACATTCTACATGCCGCCTCATTCTCTTCATCTACTCCAGTCACTTGACGTGGGTTGTTTTGCGCCATTGAAGAAGACATATGTGCACCAAGCCAAAGGCCTGATGCGCAACCACATCAACCATAATACAAAAATTGAGCTCTTACCATGCTTCAAGGCCGCTTTTAATACTTCTATTACGCTGAGTAATATTCTAGTGGCTTTCGAGGTGCTGGATTAGTCCCAATTGATATAGAAGCTGTGATAAAGCGCTGTGATAATCAGTAATATACTTCAGTGGACCTTTTAATTGAAGATAGCACATGGCAATCTAAAACTTCAAACAATATCCCAGAATTAGGATATCAATCAAAGCTAATTAGGAGGTGTCCTCAGCGACATGTAGATAGCTCACCTTCTTTTACAATCGACGCGCTTGAAAAGTTAACTTAAGGCGCTGAGATAATGGTGCATCCTCTAGCGCTAATGAAGAAATAGATCGCTGAAATTCAATCTTCAAATGAAGTCGCCACATGGTGTAAATCACCCAAAAGAAAGCACATACAAATGGTAGGTATATTAACAATTGAAGAGGACGCTCGATTAACCGCTCTACTGGAATTTACGGTGCGTAGTAATGGGGAGGGTCAAATGGAAAGGCGCGCGCTGATGGAGGAGAGCTATCTCAAAAGCACTGTAAACAGTATGGCAAGGCACGTCACAACTTTAGCACTTGTAATCAGTAATTAGATACATCATGCTCTCCCTAATTACCCTTGTCTTCTACCTATATGCCCTAATTATCGTGTACTGTGATGAAAACTGTGACAATTGATGAGGTCTAGGTAAAATTGCGTCACTCGATTGGGAAGAACGTTACTTACTAAGTTAACTACTTAACAAATGACGCAGCATTTTAGCGCAATTTTTTCCCTCACATCCTCTTTATCATCACCATTTCGGAATCAACAACACTTTTTATCATGCATCGAAACGAATATACTATTTCTCTTCCCTTTCAAGAACTACAGCATAACTCTTAACCATCTATACGAGCCGTAGCAAGGCAATACAATCTCTCAGAAGCATCTCTTCGTCGTCGACTAAATGGCGGGACAATCGAGCGTGAAAATTAAGTACAACGTCAGCGGCTATCTCCCGAACGAAAGAAATTCCTAGCCGAGTGTATACTCGAGCAAGATCAGAATGGATGTCCCTCCATATGTGCTTATGATCGTGCAATGGCAGCTAGGATACTTCTAATCAATGGGGATACTGCGCCTCTAGGCCATGATTGAGTCTCAAAGTTCAATAGGTGAAATCCAGATGCTACCTTGGTCATAAAACGAAATATTGAGTATGCAAGAATCAATGGCACATCTCATGAGGCTATTAAGGCCTTTTTCGCTACATTCCGACGAGTCGGACAGACATATGGTGTTCGACAGGCAAATATTTGAAATACGGTTGAAAATGGTATTGCCTTAGGGGTTTGTACAAATACCAGTGTACTAGCATCCTCACATGAAGCAAGGACTTATGTTAAAAGGACAGAGAACAGCGAAAAGGTCCCTATTTTAGGGACAATAAGTGCTACTGTCAAATCCATCAAGCCTTTTATTATTTTCAAGTGAAACGACCCTCAAATAACATGGTTTACTGAAGATACTTCAGACTGGATATACACAACCTCACAAAACGGATAAACTTCAAACCAAATCGCTGTTAATTGGTTACAGCATATATTTATCCCCGAGATATGCCACCAGACAACCAATACCGGATACGACTAATGGATAGACATGGCAGTCATATTGATGTTTAGTTTATGTGGAAATGTAGAGAACATAAAATTCAGTTGATGATTTTACCATCACATACTTCTCACGTATTGCAACCGCTCGACTTAGGAGTATTTTCACTCATAAAGAGTTACTGCAGGTCTAATATTGCCACCCTTGCATACCTTAATGATCTAGCCCCCGTTAAAAAGCAGCAGTTTATTGAATGTTACTAGCATTCTCGGCATCAAAAACTAACCCCTCAGACAATATATTATGTTTGAAAATGATAAAGTTATGAATGGTTTATACATGAGGCTTATCTATTAACTTTGGAATGAGATTTATTATCAGGAGCTTCGAAAGAGAAAAAATGTAGAATTGTTTGCTCTCCATCTAATATATGTTTCCACTTTTTCTATACAAAAGATTTTTTCCAACCCCTGCTTCTTACCTATGGTATCTATAGCTTTTATCAACCCAGATCTTCCTAATTGGATTGTAAGAGCTGTAAGATTTATTTCTGATAAAATAACTACAGTAAGCTATAAGCATCGATTGGGTTCTAACATAAACATTGACAACCAATAAGCCAATGATTCATGGGAATCAACCATAACTGATACGTGGTATTTGTTTAGATAATTTCCTAACTATAGCCAATGATAGGGTTGTGGTCAGTTCTTGATAATAAGTGGCGGTTTTATCCGAGCCGCATCCTGGACATTAATGCGAATGCTGACATTAGTAAGTAGAAAGTTACGCGCAACATTAAAAGCTCCTCAACAGAGAAAGTTTCGAGCTTGCAATTTTGCTCTCGCTTAGTGCTAAAAAATTTTATTCCACCCACCTAGCACCAAATCATACTATGTCTGTCCGTAATACTTAAAAAACTGTAAGGTGCATACATGAATTCTAGGCTACAATACTGGGGTAGTGAGGGTCTAAGCAGGGCTATACAGGAGCTAGCAGGGCCTTTTCTGCGCCTATTCACAAAATCCAAGCAAAAATTTTTGAGGAGCATAAGCAGTTTTCTTTTATCGTGTCAAAATATGTTGCCAAAAATGGATTTTAAAGAAGATCGACACTAGATCCATAATGTGATTGGCTGGCTCACACCTACACTAGAGGCGCGAGTGTATAATGTGGGACCATTAGCAGAGTCTTGATCAGGATACTTGTTGAGTTGATTGAGTTGGTTGTGTTGTGAATGTGCAAACACATCTTCAGACTAGAGTCGACTAGCGGCCTTGGTGTCGTATAAGTACCACTTACTTCCGTGTAGATAAGAATCTTACATATTTTATATATACCTTCTTATGATCAATAGTTATTCACGAATATATACTCTATTCAAACTCTAACTTTTACTACAGAGTAAAAGTTTCTCTGTAACATTACAAAGGTAATGTCATGTCCTTAGTCAGCTCATAATCTTAACAAGGCACCCGTATCATAGATTGTCATATTTTCATTGACGAGAGGATGCAGCTATTAAAATACCACTATCTGAGTCACTGGAGTAACTATTTACATCAAATGATGTTACAGCCCTTTTTGAATTATTCTGTATTATTCTCTGACATGGTTTTTTTAGTTGGCGCTAGTTCAGGATGTAATTAACAAAATTTGTTTTTGTGTCTATGTCTGCATTTGGTAAAGTATGCCTCTGGATCCAGACCGCGCTCATTTGGGAATGAAGCCTCCAAGGCCACAGTAGGCTGCTGGCTTCTGTTCCCTGCAACAGCGCGGAGTAAAGACATTAGCAATGGTAGAGAAGCCAGTTCGTTGTTAGTCTCAAAAACTCGAGTATCCATCTATTTGTTTAGCCGTTGAATATAGTTTTTGCCCATCACAAATAACGCAGACGTTAGACCATTACCAACTCTATGACTCAGCTGAATTTGTTGCAACAATTGTCATTGATTTTACTGCGTTATCAATACTTTGATAAGCAGAGAGAAACCTGTCTATTTAGTCATCTGCAGATGAGAACTTAACTGATATTAGTTTTTCCAGAGCGGGTGCATAAGGAGCAGCAGCCGTTTCCTGTCTGGTATTTGCAATCGTATCGTAGAGTTCCTTGGCAGACATGCTCATAATTAGTTGGACAGGATTAAGTTCCATTTCAACTGGTTATGATATTGATGGTCTCCAGCTCCCCAAGGGTCAATTATTTTAGTCTAACTAGATACTGCTCACTCAGGGGACTTTCGACATCCGGGTCAGACAATGCTGGGTCCACAGGATAAATGACTTGTTTAATTCCGAGGAATTTGTGAAATGCGTGGTCTAAGACGTTATGTCGAGATAGCTTGGCTTGAAGACTGGATCACCACTGGTTGAAAGAAGTGCCATTCTCTAGAATTATTTTACTCTGGTCAATGGCCATAGTTACTACTCATATGGTTAGCAATAATTTTGCTGCGCGGAAGTGCCTGGGCTCATATCCTGTTGTAGTTATGAGTTTTGGGAAGTAGTAATATGCATGATGACCTTATGAGTATTGATAGAGAAGACATATTTGTATGCTATTATGAGTTTATGAACAAGTGATAATTATCTTTTTAGAAGAATGATAATCAAAGAAGCTTGGTGGGGCGAAGGCCTTTTTATATCCTAGTGCGGCCGCTCCTCGGCTGCAACAAAGCTAACAACAATAATCAAACATGTCAAACTTACTATACGTAACATTACACGTTTGCTTATGCACAACACCATGTTACAACTGTAGATAATTGAATAGGGCAGTATGGAATTGTCTTAAAGTTTGTTAGACTAGATGTATCAAAAATTGGAGGCAAGTGGAACAATCAAGAGGCTGAAGATGGAAATAGGTGGAAGTTGTTGACTACTCCCACTCCATGCTAAAGCGCACTATATACAACTAGTTTCTACAGAATAAGAAAATACAATAATTAGTAATTTTTGTATTAATACGGACTAGCGTATTAGTAAATACACAACAGTCATAGCGTGGAACATAAAATGGATTAAACATAATCCAGGATATATACATTCCATGCTGAACTCAACCAATTAGTAGAACTAATTTCAACAACAACACTATTTACAATAACCACATAATAAAGAGATACCTGGTGATCTTGTGTGCAAACTTCACAAGGCAATTTATGGACTCAAAACAGCACCTAGGAAGTGGCAAGAAAAACTTAGACATGTTCTTCTCATGAACAGTTTTGAATCCCTAAAATATGATACAAACGTATTTCATTACAAAAGCACCATTATCTTTACCTATGTTGATGACTTTATGATAGTATCTTCATCAATATCGCATATTGATCAAACCGTTGCCTCTTTTTCTAAAGCCTTCCGTGCTCAAGATCTAGGCAGCATGTCCAAATTTCTAGGTATCAACATACACAGTAAATCAGACGGAATACTTATCCATCAAGACTAAATAAATGCATTTTGCGAAGATATGAGAATGTTACAGTGCAAAGGCGCGAACACACCTATATCTGACGATAATCTATTTGACTTCGTTGTAAATACGATGTTTTATGTTTGGTAAATTGTTAATGCATTGTGATGTATACTGGTGACACAGTTTCATATGGTTATGTGTTGGTAGAACCGGAATATTCTACTTGTCGCAAAGTGATCACTTTAATAGAAAGTGGGCAGTTCAAAGAAATGTATTAATAAAAGTGTCTAACTCCTAAGTCTATACGCGATAGTAGGTTTATATATAAAATGCTTCTACTCTACAATGATGCCTTAGGCCGTCATACACATCTACCCCTCGTACCTGTGAATAATCAAATTACACTAAGTCTAGTATTCAGAACATGCTGATTCCAACATTATGTGTTATCAGTTTAATACATACACTTATGTTTCAATTAGCATTATGTTAGAGATTAGTTTATGCTCATCACAAGTGAGTTGATAATAGTAAGGTAGCTTAGTAGATAAAGGACCACTACCTTGAGATGAATAAAAAAAAACTATTTTCACATTTTACAATTTTCATTTATTCAAAAGACTTGGAAACAAACAACTCATGTCCTGACTCTGACGCAATCAAATATCGATTGGCCGTTGGAGCCCTTCTTCGCATCGCCAATATGACACGACCTAACATTCAATTTATTCCAAGCATGTATAGAAATTGGTCACCACCCCAAATGCTTCCGGACCGCTATTGTAGCTATGATATGTAAACCAAATAACTTAGATATGACAAATCATAGATCGTATAGACCTATTGCACTCTTATCTACACTAGTTGAGGGCTTTGAGAGAGATTGATCGCGAAAAGGATGTCGTGGATAGCAATCAAGTACAAAATCCTTGCTCAACAACAATTCAGAGCACTACCACTTAGATCCAGTGTAGATCTGACTTCATCATTAACTCATGATATCGAGACTGCACTAGCTAAAGGTATTATTGCTACAGTTGCTACTTTAGACATTAAAGGGACTTTCGATGTCGTCCTTCCAGGTAGGCTTGTCAGACGTCTTAGAGAACAATGATGGCCAGCACATCTGTACAACTGGGTTTCTTCTTTTTCTACGGAACGTACAGTTTGCATTCGACTCGATGGAGAACTTGGAAAGCCAAGACCAATTTTAGCTGGGCTTCCGCAAGGCTCACCAGTATCGCTAATATTATTGATATTGTATATTGCACCTATTCTTAAGATGAAATGGTTTGAAAAAGCTTTTGGGTATGCACACAACGTAGCAATCTATAAAGTTTCCACAAGGTCAGAAAATAACGCAGAAGATTTAGGGATCGCAATCAATCAAGTACTTGGGGAGAGAATGAAGGTATAACTTTTGATCCAAACAAATCAGAGCTGTTACATTTTTCTCGGAAACGAAGTGATAGGAGTAATAGTCCATCTGTACATACAAATTGTTTCACCATATCAGAAAATATTCAAAAGCCATATTTGAAATGATTAGGAGTTCACTTTGACAGAAAGCTCACATGTAAATACCACGTGCAAATCCGGGTATCATAAGCACTTCATGTAGCTAATGCTCTTCGATGTCTTGGTAACAAAATAAGAGGGGTAACACCTAAACTTTCGTGGCAAGCAGCTATTGCATGAATCTTACCAATTGCTCATTTTAGAGTTGAAACTTGGTGGCCAAGAAAATGTATATCTAAGGGGAGTAGAATAGTGTGTAATAGAGTAGGTGCACATATTCTCAAAATACAAAGAGTAAATCTAGTGACAGCAAGGGCAATACTCCCAGTTTTTCATACCACACCCACATCTGTGCTCTTAAGAGAGGCTGGCTTTTCATCTGCCGAGATAACTCTCGATAATATAGTTCAGAAAGCATTCCCCCTAGGAAAATACCAAGACCCATATGATGCTGAGGCCTGTGCGTGTTATGGTACGAAGGTCTAATACCTAGAGGGGAAAACACAAATCAGTGTCATAGACTAAACTCAGTATTTTCGGTGTTTGAAATAATCAGATTAGTGCTTCGGTTATCAGGGAGGAGTTAGGAGATTTAGTCATGGCTAAAATTATGATATGTTGAGAACATGGCATGCTGTCGGAATGCTTCAGCAGAGGGCGCGGGCCTGAACATATTAAGTGGAGCGTAACCATGGTTACCTTTCTTATTTATTAAGTGGCAAGGATTTTTACGTAATATAAGTATAAAGATGCGACCATGTTCGCAATTGTTATCAAGTAGTTATATTTCTTTACTTTTGTATATAACTACATATAATCTTTATTATCATCCCAATATAGCATTAGAATATATTGCTTACTGACCATCGAGTCATAAGTGATCTCAATCATCGCTAACTGCAGAACTTCATTACACCACGCTATTATTATCTTTAATATGATACAATAAGTTACCCCTTGTTGATTATAAACAATAGTGTATCAGTACTTAAGAAGCTGGCATAGGCAAGTAGTTAGTTCTCCAGCTTCGCAATCTGTATCTCACTTATTTTTATCATACACGAGTTTCTTTCCATATCATCTTTGTAGAGCTCCCATTCGAACTCTATAATTTCACTATAATTCTTGCTCTTTTCTAAACTCCATTAATCTCCGGTAAATCCGGCTCCGTACGTGTATTCCCGAAGACAGTACTCTATCTTTCCGTGCTCTCGCCGTAGTAGTGCGGCTCTACAAGGACTACGTGCAGCAATCACACTCTCTTCTGCACGCTTCGCAGAAAATGCGTGGATCTTATTGGATAACGTTGAAGTTGCAAGAAAACTGCAAACTACAACACTTTCAAAGTCATCTCAATCAATATTTTTAGAATTTTCGAATGTAGCAAGTGTTGTAAATGATTAGGGACAACACTGCATCACTAGTTCAATGTCATGTTAACCGTTGTAACGTGCACGAACCTAATTCATGTACATTACTAAGCAGAATTCATTTAATAACTTTGGTTATCAAATGCCTTCAACTATCTTCTACTAACATCTACCAACTTCTGCAAAGTTCTACCACTCATACAGATGCTTGAACTTCTATTCGTTTCCATATTTTGTTATTATAGAAACATACAGAATATACTAGGAAGAGCTAGGAAACATTTACCTGTGTATATAAAGCTCTCACGAGCACCATCATGTAACTAACTTATCTTAACTCAATAATTAGAAATAAACAGAATTATATCTTCTTGCTCGCACACTCTTATTCTT